>PVJS01019901.1:0-33205 GCA_004027185.1 Glis glis | reverse complement strand
AAAAAAAAAAAAAAAAAAAAAAAAAAAAAAACAAGTGGGCTGGAGATGTAGCTCAGAGGTGGGGCACTGGCCTAGCATATGCAAGGCCGAGTTTGATCCCCAGTTCCAAAAATATATATTTTTTCGATTAAATAATATTAAACAGGTCTCTTAGTGTTCATTATGAATCTTCAAATAGTGACTATAGTATTCAGTGATACCCAAAATTATTTCACCTTTGAACCCTGTTTCTGCAGAACATATCAAGGAGCAAGACACTTTTGGGGGCTCCCTCCCTATAGGAAAAGGGAGTCTAGTCTGTGAAACTTTTCATAGCCTGGCTGCTCACCTTTCAGACTCTTCTTCCTCCTCTTTTCTTCCCAATCTATATTATTTTTCTATTGCTGCTTGCTGTAGGTAGAATATAGTTTATTCCCACCAAAACTCATGTTGATATTTAATTGCCAACGTAATGCTATTGAGAGGTGGTGGGACCTTTAAGAGGTGTTTGGCCATAAAGGTATCGCCCTCATGAACGAATTAATGCTGTCTCACAGGAATGACTGAGTTATCGCTCTCATGGGACTGGACTAGTTATCACGAGAGCAGGTTGTTATAAAGTGTCTGCCCGCCCCCCCCCCCGCCCCGTCCCCTCTCTTTCTTCTTCCAGCGCCTGCTTTCCCTTTTCCCTTTCCACCATGAATTGACAAAGCATAAAGCTCTTACCAGAAGCCAAAGAGATGCAGCCACCCAAACTTGGACTTCCAACCTCCAGAGCCATGAGCAAAAATAAACCTCTTTTCTCTACAAATGACTCAATCTCGGGTTTTCTATTATAGCAACAGGAAACAGACTAAGACACTGCTGTGACAGATTGTCACAATGTTGGTGGCTTAAACAGAACAAATTTATTACCTCCCAGTTCTTGAGGTTAGGTATTCAACACGTGTCTCTTTGGACTAAAATTAAGTGTCAGCAGGGCTGTGCTCCTTTGTGAAGACTCTGGGGGAGACCCATTTCCTTACCTTTTACTGTTTCTAGAAGTCACCCATAGTCCCTGGCTCATGGCTCCTTTCTCCATCCTCAAAGCCAATTGAGCTCAAAGGGAGTCGAGGCCTTCTCACGCGGCACCACTTTGACTCCCTCTTCCGCCTCCCTCTTCCACTTTTAAGGACACTTGTGATTACATTGAGGAGGCCGCCTGGGTAATCCTGGATAATCTCCCTATTTTAATATCAGCTTATTAGCAACCTGAATTCCATCTACAACTTTATTTCCCCTTTGCATGTAAGGTAACACATTCACAGGTGCCCAGGATTAAAATGTGGCTATCTGGGGTGTGGGGAGCAGATTCTGCCTACCACACAACCTTTTCCATCTCCCCTCCTTTCCCCCATAGTACCCTTTACCTGTTAGTCTCAGAAAACAAAATTTATTTTCACAGCCCTAGTTTCCTCTACCTCTGAAGCCCATTCCCCCCCTCACCATCTATCCAGAGCATTTCTAATCATCATTGAAACCCTGTTCAAATCTCACATCCTCTGTGAATGTCCCTCTGGATTCCTCAGGGACAAGTGGACACTCTGTGCCGCTACAGTATTTTGTTAATGTCACCAAGGTAACATTCATCACACTGCTATATTCATAATAACTGAGCTTACCTGAGCACTTACTACCCCGCCCCGCTCTGTGCTGTGTGCCGCACCTGCACTACCTCATCCACTCCTCACGGCAACCCCATCAGGTAGGCATTACTGATCATCCGTCTCTTCCTCCAGCCCCAGATGATGAGCATCTACAGTGCATGGACCCTGCATGCCTTGTTCTTCTCTACGCCATCAACAACCCTCTCAAGGCTTAGTACATGATTCAGACTTGGTTCACATGAATCAATTTAACTATACTGATGGTTCTCTGAGCCAAAAATATTGCTATTGGCTATCTTATTAAATGGTAGAATCAATGATTTCCCAAAGGTCAAACTAAAGGCATGTGGCTCTGATCTGTCTCAAGTCCTGGGGTCAGGAGCAGGCCTCCCTGAGCTTAGCACATGATGGATCACAATGCAGCCCAGCTGTTTGAAGACCATCACATGAAGCCCACGATGACCAAGAGAGAACAGCTTGCGAGGCAAGTGTTATGTCAGAAGCAGGTGCCTGCTGCAGGATCAGCAAGCACCACTGAGATGTCCAGCTGGTCATGGACTCGTTTTAAAGCGTGAGCCATCCATCACTGGCTGATGACTCAGTTCTTAAACCAACCATGGAATAAACATTTTGTTGAGTATTTCCCGTTATGGGTTAGTATAAAATAAATTCATTGATCAATAAGCATATTAGCATATTGAACAGCAACATTTCATCATTCCGATTATTCCATAAATAATTGCTGAGGACATGTCATGTTTCAGGCATAGAGATGAATAAAATGAGGCTTCTGCCTGGGAGGAGCTCATGGTTCCATAGGAGTGACAGACTCAGTACAAAGGACTGTGATATGATAATAAAGCCCTTGGACATTGACTTTACCTCATAAGCCTCAGGTTCCTCATCTTTGAATTGGGGATAATAATAGCACCTACCTCATAAGGAGTCAGTGTATGTAAACCACTTAGAACTGGATCTGGCATATAGACAATTCTGATCAACTTTAACAATGGACAAAGTGTTACGGAAGCAGAGAGGGACTGATCTCATGTGGGACTAGGAAATGCTTCCTAGGACTGGTGACATTTAGGCTGAGCCTGGAAGGATAAGAGAATGCTCACATACCCAGAGAAGCAGGGAAAGGAGAGTCTAGAGAGAGAAAACAGCAAAGACAACGGCACAAAGATGTGAGTAAGAGAGATGATGCTATTTGTCCATCAATAACCCATTTCTTTTTCATCTTGGGCCAGCAGCTGAACTATTCCAGTTAGTGGGGCCACATAGTTGAGTTCTTGTCAATGAAATGGGCCACTGAGATACAAGTTCTGGCTCCTAAAACCTCCTGAGTACCTCTCTGTGTACTTTTATCCACTCATCTGCTGGCTGGTTGACCCCAGGATGAACTTGCAATTGCTTTTAGAGATGGAAAGAGCTTAGATTCCTGAGTCATTGCATGAAGGAAAGCTTCCTAGAAAAACCACCTGACCAGAAACATCACATTGGATTGAGTAAAAGCAGGATATAAAATGTTATTGTTTTAAAGCACTCAGATTTCAGGTCTTATTTGTTACCTCAGCAGAGCCTAATATCACTTGCCCTAATGCAGTATGAAACCGCAGGTTAAGCTTGAACAGTAGGTAGGAGTTGTTCACTGAAATTTAGATGTGTGGGGGGAAAGGCTGGAAAGATAAGAGAGAATCAGTTTACAAAGGAGCTTAATTGCCTCACCAAGGACATTGGTACCTATCCTATAGGTGATGGGGAGTTATTAAAGGGTTTTAACTAGAGGAACATGGTGCAAGTCAGGTACTCAGTACAACTGGATGGATGGAAGGATGGAAGGATGGGTGAATGGATGGATGGATGGAAGGACGGATGGACGGATGGTTGGATGGATGGATGGATGGATGGATGAGCATGTGTTATTATAATAATCCTGGTGAGATTGATAAGGTATAAACTAGGATCAAGGCAATGGAGATGAAGAAGAAGGGACAGGCTGAACGTATATTTAAGGAGTCAGAGTAGACAAGGCTTGGGGACCAATTGGTTATAGAGGATGATGGATTTGCAAGAAAGAAACATCCAGTTCCAGGTCTTAAAGTCAGAGCCCAGAGGCAGAGAAGACAAATAGTAGATAAGAGCCCTGTCACCAGCCAGGCTTTCAGAGGGACCATCTTGAGACCTGGTCTTTTGCCAGACATTCAACACATATTTTCTCATAATCTCTGAAAACGGCTTTGCATCCCCCACAGAGACAAAGGAATTAAAGGAGGCAGATTTATCGATTTCCTAATATTTCCTGGCTAGTCTTTGGGGGCTATTGCCAGGTCTATAGAAGGTCTATAAAGAGAGGACCCTTTATTCCTCTCCTTTCTTTCCCTGGAAAGTGGTGTTTTCCTCCAAATCTTCTCTTCTTTAGTCTTTTGAGCATTTCTTCACCTGTCTGATTCTGTGATTCTCCATTCTGAAATTCCTCCCACCTAAGAAGTCAATGGTGTTCTACACCGGGGATCAGTAAACTTTTTCTGAAAAGGGCCAGAGAGTAGCTCTTTTAGGCTTTTTGAACTGTGTCACAACTACTCTGTTGCAGATCCGTAGATAATATGTCAATGAATGAGCATGGCTATTTTCCAACAAAAGTTTATTTACAAAAACAGGCGGTGGGCCAGATTTGGCCCATATGCCATGGTTTGCCAACCCTGCTCTAAACAGATCCAAAGGCATATTGGAGGGAAGCCACAGCAGGCTAGGGAAAGGCAGGTCTGGTCTCACTGTGTCCCCATAAGCAAACAATGCAATCTCCCTGGATCCATGTTCAGAGAGAAGAGAGACATTGTCATCTGTTATCCCTGCCTTGCCCCCTCGATATTGCGGGAAAACAAGGAGAAAGGAACTAACTGCTGTTGCATGCCAACCATACTCCATATTTTATCTAATCCCCAGAGGAATCCCATGATATATTACTGTGCCCACTTTGCAAGTGAGAAAAGCAGGTTTCAGAGAGATCGAGTAAGCAGCTCAATGTTGTATTGCTAAGAAACGACAGAGCTAGGATTTGACAATGGATCTACCCAATTCCAAGTTCAAACCCTTTCCAGGATATCACACTCTCTCCAAAGGAGAGCTGTTGTGAAGGAAAGGCCAGGTCCCTTCTCTGGCCAGAGAGGCCTTCATCCCTGGACCCTGTCCTTAGTTTATAGGCACACGCATTGATTGACCAGTTGCTTTTGGACAGATTCCCATTAGCCAAGCTCATAAGGGATTCATTATAAACCAGAATGCAAAAGTGCCTGTTTCTCATGGGGGATACCATTCCTCTTTTTTGTAACTAGAATGTTCCAGTCCCCAAACCAGCACACATCTCTTCCCAATATCAAGACACACAAAAGCCAAATTAAAATCCCAATGGGTGTGGAATCAGAGACAGGAGAAATAGGGAACCAAGGTAAGGCCCAACTCATGATCCATCTCTAGACACAACGGGGTCTGGAGTTCTTAAGGCCCCAAATTCAGGTCTCAATGACCAAGACATTGCCGTACATAGAAATTTTCTATACTCTTTCTGGTTCCTCATTTTCCTGAGCTTGATATTAAATACCTTCTCTTAATAGTTTGCACTTTCATCCTTCAAAAAATGTTTATCTTATCCCAAATACAGGTTCACAACATAAAAATTCAAAATATAGTAAAAATAAATAAATTCTAAATCATCTACAATTCCTCCACTCTAGGCTTCCCAGTCAATATTTTGGAATATAAACATTCAATGTTTTTTCTATACATGCTAATACATATACACTTAAATATATACATACACATATATATGTATGCACATGTGTGCTTTCATAAGAATGGGATCATGTTGTACTTGCTGGTCACTTTTTCCTTCACTAAATAATATATAGCAGCCAGGCGTGGTGGCGCACACTTGTAACCCCAGTACTTGGGAGGCTGAGACAAGAGGATCACAGATTCGCAGCCAGCCTCAGCAACTTGTGAGGCCATCTGCAACTTAGTAAGACCTGTTTCAAAATAAAGAATAAAATAGGGCTGGGTGTGTAGCTCAGAAGTATAATGCCCCTGGGTTCAATCCCCAGTACCATAAAAAATATATTTTTTTCATATATATACATATATCAACCAACTTTTCATGTTATCAAATATCGTTTTGTCACATCCACAGCCCAGGGCAGTGGGGCATATTGCAGAGAGGCCAAAGAAAGTACCCAAAGACAGCATGGGAGACATATGGTTTGTTGGGGAAATATTGTAAGAGATCGGTGACTGCTCCAAGAAGAGTGGCAACAGACTGACAGATTAACACCTCCATCCATCCCTCAAGGTGCTTCACCAAGCAGCACCTCCTCTCCCTTGCGGTGTTTTGTCATCGGTGGCTGGGTGGAGGAGTGACACGTGTCCTTCTCACAGCGCCCTCAGTTCCACCCCATTCACCACTCAGAGAGGAGTTTTATATGTCAGGTTGCAGGAGCAGTGACATCATCAGCAACAGCTTGCTTACTTTGCTGCATGACCAGCATCCCAAGGAGCGGCTGTCCTGGTGCACATGCAAGAAAGCAGCTTTCTACAGACAACCTAACTTGCCCTAGTTCCCAGTGTGCATAAGAGAAAGCCAGTGTCCTCCAAGATCATATATATCTGGACTTCCCACGCAGGCTCCCTTTCATTGTTTCCTTAACTCAGCTAGAAGAAAGGGGGCATTTAGAGACAAGACATTTTACTGTCCCCCTTTTCTTTAAAGACAATATACTTTTGTTATGGTTTAGACTTTAAATGTCCCCAAGGATCATACATTAAAAACTTGATCCCTAGCCTGTGGTGCTATTGGAAAGTGATGGAAACTTTAGAAGGCGGAGCCTAGTGGGAGGAAGTTAGGTCACTGGGGGGTGTGCCCTTGAAGAGGATCTTGGGACCCCTGTCCCTTCCTCTCTCTTTCGTTTCCTGGCTGTCATGAAGTGAACAGTCTCCCCCTCCATGAGCTCCAGCCATGATGAAGTCCTCCTCACCACAGGCCCGAAGCACCATGGCCAAGTGACCGTGGATGAAAGCCACAAGCAGAAGTAAACCTTTCCTCCTTTAAGCTGTTTCTCTCAGGTATTTGAATGAATGAATGAAAAGCAATAATGAAAAACTAACACATCCTCTTGGTCATTAATTAATGGTTGCATGTAGCCCATTACAGGTGTGCACCATAATTCACTTAACCAGTCCCCTTCCTGTTGGACTTGCTCTTCCTTTAACAGCATTAATACCCACCAATTTGACTATAGCTTGGCCAGGGAACCATTGAGTCTCTTAATCCCTTGGCTTATTTTATTAGTCATGCTCCCTGCCTCCCCTATCTGAGCCTGTTCTTCCCTTACAGCTCCCCCTGAGCTCTAAATGAGGTGTGTGCATTAGAGCTTCCCAGGTGCTGGAGAGAACCGTCCCCAAGGAAGGGCCATTGAGCCTGCATCTGGGGAGTCTGCCAGGAGGCTGGAATCAGCACCTGGGACAAAGTCATGGGGTGGCGAGTGACCTTGAGTCCTCTATCCTTGGCCTCCCCCTCCAAAGGAGCTCCAGAGACCCACACTAGAGAATAGGAAATGGGACTGTGCAGGCAAAAGCCAAGGTGCATCTGTACCCAGCACCCTCAACTAGACAGCCCATGATGCTCCCATACTGACGGCAGCTGCCTTACACACACACACACACACACACACACACACACACACACACACAAAGTTTGATAATATCAAAGTGAATGCCCCCTTCTTCCTGTGGCTATTAGCAGAGCAGTAAGAATTCAGGCCCTGGATTTAGACTGTCTGTATTTGAATTTCCAGCTCAAATCCTACCAACTGTATGGCCCTGGGGACACTGCTTAACAACATGCCTGCATCCTCACCTGTAAATCCATGATAAGATAATATCTGCCTTTGAAGATTATTTAAGGAGCATGAAGTAGTATATGTTAAGTGTTATATATGTTCCAGGCACATAGCAAAGGCTTAGCAGGTGTGAGCTATTTTATTATTATCATGATTACTACTCCTGCTCTTGTTAACGGAGGCTGTGATACCTCAGAGCCAGCTCCACGGAGAAGAACCTGAGCCTTGATAAATTCCAGCTCACCGGGCCCCGTAACAACTCCATTATCACAGCCATAAACCACTGGGGGCACCTTCAGCATGCCAGCTCATATAACGCTGTACTCTGGACGACAAAGGCCAGCCCATAAATAAATCAGAGCAAGCTTCAAAGCCAGGCCTCAGACTCCTAAACCTTGGGAGTGTGTCCTCACCGCAGCATGCACCCTCTGCCCTGGGCAGGGTCCCAGGCCATGGGTGTCCATGCCCCATCACCACTAGCCAGTCCAGGGGGAGGGAGAGCTGGGCGTGGTGGCGCACGCTTGTAATCCCAGTACTTGGGAGGCTGAGACCGGAGGATCACAGGTTCACAGCCAGCCTCAGCTATTTAGTGAGGCCCTCCGCAACTTAGTGAGACCTTGTTTCAAAATAAAGAATAAAAAATAGGGCTGGGGCTGTAGCTCGGAGGTAGAATGCCCCTAGGTTCAATCCCCAGTACCGCAATAAGAAAGAAGGGAGGAGGAGGGTCATGGTGGAAGTGGGGCTCATGAGGAGGGGTTGGGGTATGATGTTATTAGTCATGCATGTGTCTCAGGACAGATAGACCATGACACAACCACAGCCTTTAGAAGATTCATACCTGCTGCTCTTTATCCACACGGTGATCTGATCTCATAAAAACAGGCCCAGGTGACTGCAGGAGGGATGTGACTTAGACCTAGGACATAAGTAGAATAAGTTAATAGAGTGGGCTGAGGGGTCAAAGTCACATCAGCATATCGCTCCCCACGGTATCACTAAAAAGAAAAACAGATTCAATGTCACTGGTTCAGACCGGCTTTCCCTGGGATAGGGGAAGAAGAGGAGGGGACACTGGGGAAGAGAAGGCAGGGAACACAGCCTGAGGTGTGCCACCTGTACCTGTTGGTCACATTCTCACTTTACTCAGAAATCAATTGCAAAACAAGTTTATGTGCTCTAAAGTCAATCATGACATTAATTCCAAAATGAGATTTATTTCCTCGCCCGAGCTGAAAGTCCCGTATTGACACATGTCTGCTACTTGGCACTTTTCTTGTAAATTAATGCCTTTTTTCATCAGGGGCTGCATGCTGATGAGAGCAGGTGGTTGTGAGTAGCAGAGTCAGGCTCGGGCTGCATGGTTGGGAATTCTACTCCAGGGTGCAGCTGGATCCCAAGCGACTCAGTGGCTGGGACTGAGATCGCCACCACCCACCCCACTGCAGCGAGGGTGCTCTTCCTGGGCTCTGTGAGATGGGAGGGTGCTTCCTTCCCTGCACCCTCCTTTTCTTCCTCCCACACTCGCCCCTTCCTGAGGGGGGTCTTAGGGAAGGCACCATCGGGATAAGAATGTCCCTGGGTTCTCCTGTAAGAGGCTGTGAAAACGGCAGAGGGGGTCTCATAGAGGTTCACTCCAAAGACCCGGTAGGACCTGGAGTACCCAGAATTTGACAAGGGATGAAGTCCTTCAGGATAGACTCATGACTCTGCGGGGAGGAGCAAGAGCCTGAAGAGACCCAGGAAGTCCTGGGGTAGGGGGGAGGAGAAGGAGGACGGTCGGAGAAAGAGACGCCTCCCAAGCATCCAGCAGGAAGAGAACAGTGTGCACCGAGAGGTGGTCAGATGCAGCACCAAAGAAATGGCTCATCTCCTCCAGACTCTGTGTGTTTTGCATGGATGGCTGAGGATAAGACGTACGTGTGTGTGTGTGTGTGTGTGTGTGTGTGTGTGTGTTACTGGGATTGAACCCAGATGCATTCTACCTCCAAGCTTCACCCCCAGCCCTTTCTATTTTTTATTTTGAAACAGGGTCTCACTAAGTCGCTGAGGCTGGCCTCAATCCTGCAATCCTCCTGTCTCACTCAGCCTCCCAAATACTGGAATTACAGGCATGCACCACCATGCCTGGCTGAAGACAAGATTTTCTTTCTGAAAAATAGTCTACAGAATATACCACTGCAGATATTATGGATGTTGCCAAGGGCTTCAAAGTAGGATGAGACTCTGTCTGCCTTATTCTGATGGTTCACTGAAAGTCCAAGAAGGACAGCATAATCGTATTCATATTCATAATTATAACAATAGCAAATAAGGATTTGGTCTCTACTATAGGTCAGGTGCTGGTCTAAGTACTTTATATCTGTTGATCCATCTAATCCTCTCAACAATCTCTTACAAACACAGCTCTTATCCCCATTTTACAGATGAGGAAATTAAGGTGTAAACAAGTTAAGGAATTTGTCCAAGACCACAGAGTTAGGCAGTAGGTGAAGCTGGGGTTCAAAACCAGGCACTCTGGCTTTGAGGGAGGACCATGGCCAGGAGAAAAGCTGAGGAATGGAGCTCGTGGCCATGTCAAGGACTCTGGAACAGGAGACAGGATTAAAAGGAGAGGAGGCTGGGGCAAAGGGAAGTGTAAGGGAGGACTTGAATGAGTGCCTGGACCATCTTTGAGCATTCAGAGCTTATTTAGGGGATATTAAGGAGGATAGGTCATGGTGTTTGGATGGTCTCACCGGGCTCGGTGGGCCAGGAGTGGTACACAAGCCAGGTAGGTCGCATCCACTCTGTGAGGGAATATGGGACTGACAGGTTCCCACTGTAATACCCCAGGTTAGCGAGAAATCGCAGAGATCAAGGGAGACCAGGAGTAAAGATCAAATTGAAGCCGTTTATTTCTTTTAAGCTGGTGGCCAGCGGTCCAGAGTGAGTCTTAAAGCAGACTCCAACAACTGGGCCCTGGAGTCGAGGCGAGCAGGGTTTTTAAAGGCATACAGCATTTGTGACTTAAATACTGATTTAAAAATAGCACATACAGCTTGTGTCATGGTTATATAAAGGGTCACATACATCATGAATCTATAACCAATCAGCTATTTCCAACTAAACTCTAAGTGGGAGGGGGTTTACTTATCAGCAGAAGGTATAGTAAGAGAAGCCAAACATTACACAGTTAATATTATTTCTGGGTGAAAAGTTCTGTAAAGTTTAAAACTTCTTATTTTGGCAGAACAAACTGTTGCTTGGATTACAATTTTTTCTTTTCCTTGGGTGGAGTTCTTCTTGTCAGCTACTTTCAGCAGAGAAGGGGGTTTTAAAATGGAGTTACTTCTGCTTTTACTCTCTGTTTCTATACCACACTCCCACATGACCCTTCACCCGTCCCTGACCCTTTCACTATATTGAATAGGAGGAGCTCATCCATGAATCAGCAGGTATTAACTGAAAGCCTCCCTGCGCTAGACACTGTCCTGGACACCAGGGACACACGGAGGGAACAAGACACACTCCCGCCCTGAAGCTGCTTCATTCGAACGGACCCAGAGGAATCAATTTCAAGCAAGAAATGTACCGAGTGAATGGGACGCACGCATCCAAAGAGATGCTTTGAAAATAAAACTCCAGCCGGGCGTGGTGGCACACGCTTGTATTCCCAGTACTTTGGGAGGCGGAGACCGGAGGATCTGGGTTCGCGGCCTGCCTCAGCTCTCTCTCTCTCTCTCTCTCTCTCTCTCTCTCTCTCTCTCTACTTAGTAAGGCCCTCCGCAGCTTCGTGAGACCCGGTTTCAAAATAAAGTATAAAAAAATAGGGCCGGGGGTGTAGGACAGAGGTAGAACGCCCCTGGGTTCAATCCCCGATACCACAAAAAAATAAATAAATAAATAAATAAAACTCCAAGCTGGGCGTGGTGACGCACGCTTGTAATCCCATTACTTGGGAGGCTGAGACCGGAGGATCCAGGTTCGCGGCCAGCCTCAGCTACTTAGTGAGACCCTCCACAACTTAGTGAGACCCTGTTTCAAAATAAAGAATAAAAAAAAAGGGCTGGGGGTGGAGCTTGGAGGTAGAACGCCCCTGGGTTCAATCCCCAGTACTACAAAAAAAAAAAAAAAGAAAAATCCAAATCCAATCCAGAAACAAAGCCGAGTTTTCCAGTTCTGTGCCAATCTGCAGGGAGTGTCAGCTTGAAGGAAACCGATTTGATCGGTAAGTCTCTTAAAGTTTATCAATAGATTGTCCCAATCAACTCATCATAATCCGTCATTTGTGTCACCCTTCCTGAGTTCTACATTTTTTTAAAGTGATATTTGAATGCACTTTGAAAATCAGGGCACTATCTCCAAATGATATGGAAAGTTCATGGTAATTGTCAGTGACAGCATTGGTGTGAGCGTTCATTCATTTACACATTCGACGTGCAATGACTGAAGTCCTGCTCTGTGCTGGACGCTCAGCATGCAACATTTGCCCTCGAGGACCCACGATATAAAGGGGACACAGACAAGGAACAGACAACTGCAACACAGCATGACACGTGGCCCTGAGAGGGACAAGTGTCCCGTACTAAGGAGAACCCAGACTTGAGGGCCAAGGGAAGGTGGCACGAAAAAAGTAACAGCTTAGCTGAGACCTGCAGGACACATGGAGGAGCCGATAAAATATCAACATGGTATCAGTTCTAGAGGGAATGAAAATTCGAGAATCAAGGGGAAAAAAGAAACTAGATTTGAATACGAATTTTACCAGCTAGGTGTGTGGAGGCAAATTCCTTTATTTGTCTGAGCCTCTGTTACCTGATTTGGGAGATGAGCACAGCAACATTTTCTTTGCAGACTCAGTTTAAGGATTACTTGTAAGTTGCCTAACACCACGCCTCGCACATAGTATGTGCTTAATAAATGGGAACCGTGGTTTCGATAACAATGAGAAGTCAGTAAACTTGTATTCCTTTCTATGGAGCAGGAGTAACCCCGAGCTGAGAGGCGCAAGGCAGCCAGGGGGGAAAATAAGCCAAAGCCTTGCAAAACATTGCTCTATTTCCTCATTAAAACCTGACTTTTCTTTGGAAACAGGAAGATTCTCCTCCCTCTTCTCCCATTCATTGTGATTAACTAACCTACTTCAAATGGGGAGATGTGACACTTTCTCCTCCAATAAATAATCAGGTGAAATTTTCCTCCATGCTCGGGGCCACCCTCAATCTCATCTTTGTGAGCCAGCAGGAAGCCCCTCCTGAGCACTGAGGATGAGTGTAATTGAATCATTTGGCATGAAATTGGGGAATGCACCGTAATGAATCAGACCCACTGCTGCATCCTGAAAGAATCAGGTGCCTAAACAACGCTGATGCCAGATCTAGCTGGGCGGGCCCAGATGCTGGGGCCACAGGGGCTTCCATGCGTTTCTGCACAGTCGTTGAAAGGAAGGATGCTGAGAGGTCATCCCACCTATCCTCCTGGCTCCTGATAGACCCGCATGGCCCCACTCAACCCAGACAGAGCCTTTGATGTGTTCAAAGATGTGCTCGGGAAAGCAGATTCCTCAGGCAGCAAAATCAGATTGTGGGAAAAGCAGAGGCTGTGAGTCTGACAGTGTTGGGACCCAGCCTGTTTTCCATCTCTTAGTGCCTGCGTGTCCTTGGGAAAGCAACTCAGTGTCACTGAACTTCCTTGTTTGGAAAAACAGGGACTATACTAGAATTGTGTTAGTGTCTTCTTGCCGCTGTAACAAATACTGCAAACTTAGTGGCTTTATTTATTTTTTTTCTCTTACAGTTCTGGAGCTCAGAAGTCTGAATTCAGATTTACTAGGCTAAAGTCAAGGTATCAGCAGGGCTGGTTCCTACTGGAAAGAGTCCCTTTGCTTGCTTTTCTCAACTTCTAGTGGCCCCTGCATTCCTTGTTTCCTGGCCCCTTCCTCCATCTTCAAAGCATATCACTCCAACTTCTGCTTCATCGCATGACCTGCTCCTCTGACTCTGACCCTCTTTCTCCCTCTTGTGATAAGGGCCCTTGTGGTTACATTAGACCCACCTGGATAATCCAGGAAAATTCCCACCTCAGCATCATTAGCGTAATCACACCTGCAAAGTCCCTTTTCCACATAACATCCCCAAATTCTGGGGATTAGGTTGCGAACGTATTTGTGGGGCCATAATTCAACTTACCACAACTACCAAAGGACAAAATGAGGCATACATGCCAAGCATGTAACACAGTGTCTGGGATCCACTCTCCTTGGTAACTTTGCAGCCTTCCCTCTCCCGTACACCCCCCAGGTCACTGTGTCCAGGGGGATTATCTTAGTGCATGACATGCCTTGCCCGGCATCAGGGGCATGGTCTGGCTCTAGGGAAGACTCATTTGACACCACCTGGAAGCTACACATCTTTTCACTGAGAGTCCGTGCTGGGCTCTGTGATGAGTCACCTCTAGTCATCAAGGGCCATTCTTCTGGATGGCCCTAGATGAAGTCATTGTAGGACAACGACAGCAACTGAGCATCCAGGGCCTGAAAACTTGGTCACAGTGGACTGAGGACACTCCCATGTGCTCCCTCGTCTCTGCTTCTCTCTGCTCACCCTCACCAAAGATCAGTCTCTGGGCAAAGCTTTAAAGTCAACACACACACTTTCCCCTTGCCCATGGGGCTGGTTGGCCCTGGCACCAACCCTGGCCCCAAATTATGTGACTGTCCCTCATCGAATGCCATCCCATCCAGCCAGTCACTGTATGCTTTCATTCCGTTTATCAATAAGGAGAAAGGATTGCCTCAATGCATTATCGATCCCCCTGAGTTAGGGGTCCCTCCCAGCTCAGTCCAGCTGTGTGTACTTAAGAAGTTGTGCTCACACCAGACAGACCTAGGCTCTTAGGCCCACACCTGGGGGAGAAAGCAATTTCCAAAAAAGTCAATCTGGGCTACACACTCTCTAAAACACGTGCTTGACAAGTGCCCATCTCTAAAAGGGACCCAGAACTTTGCTAATATTCAAAAGTAATCATTAGTTTTATTAGTGCTCGGAATACTTGGGAATCATTAATAACAAACTGCCTAATCATTAAGAATGAGAACTCCATGAATTGCAAATCGCAAATTCCCACTTCCCAGCCCTACAGCTGGCAGCCTAGTATAGTAAAAAGACACCAAACAGGCCCTGAATCCAATGCTGCCAGCTGCTCTGCCCCCAGAACCAAAGATGTCCATTTCCTCCAATGGTTCAGGAAGCCCAGAATACACACAAGAGTGATTTAGGGACTTTAGGGATGCCTTTCTATATGGTGAGACATAAGACAATTGTTTAGCAAAGCAAGTAGCCCAAGCTCTACTCACTGAGCTTTCAATGATCTTAATGCAAAACTCAACCATTTAAGAAAATGTAAAGAAATGAACTAAAAAATCCAAGAATTAGAAAAGGCAGGCAGGCAGAAAAGACAGGCTCTGATCAATGAAGGAGTTCAACCCCAGAATGGTGGAGGACAGGGTCATCTTGCCCTGGAGGTATCCGTGGTGTCATTTATGACTTAGATCTTGCAGGCCTCATGACCTCATGGCTGCTCTCTCAAAAAAGAGGTGAGGGCACCCCTGCATAGGTGAGCCTTCTCCCTACCACCTCAGCCCACTGAAAAGTAGCCAAATGAATGTGAGCTTGCTCCCATCTGGGCCCTTCCAGACCTCGTCTATTTCAGACACACTGGAGACGTGGAGGTGGTTCAAGAGACTCTTCACTGGGACAATGGGACTCCTGCCCCTGGCGAGAGCAGGGAGGGAAGATCCTTCTAGGCCACAGTTGACAGGTCTGCCTCACTGCCAAGCCCAGTGTCACGGGACACAGAGGGGATGGGAGTGAGATTCGTGCTGCGTATGTTTATCAGCCCGTTTCCAATTTTGTGTCTGAAATCAAACAGCCAAGGATCTGCATGCTTTGAATTTTAATCTGTCCCTTTAGGGCAGTCACAAGTTATGAATACAGAGAACGTGTTCCAGGCACGGTGAGCCAACTATATATATACATTTATCCCTCGTGCTTCTCTTTACTATAGGCCTCAGCACAGGCGTCCTGCGGTCTTATTTTAGCCAAAATTCTTGTGCCAAAAAAAAAGAAGGCGCTTTTATTTCCGTCCAATAAAGACTATCTGACTGTGCTCTAGAGGCGACAGGGCAGCTGATGAAATCTCATTTCCTCTCTCCAACAGCTATCTACTCTGACATCTTAGTCCCCAGGTGACTGTGTCAGAAAAGGACTTGTTTATCACTGGAGTTGGGCCACCACAAGAACAGATTCTTAGTTTAAAAAAATTTTTTTTTTTCTCCATGGTGGTGAAAGGAACCAAACCCTCATTATGTGGGGTCTTAAAATTGCAATGAAAGTTAAAGATGGGCATAAAAAAAATAAAACATGAGCATTTTGTGGGTAGCCATTAATTTTAGATATTTTGAATGTATGAATTCCTTTTCTGTGTCTTTATGTTATGCATTCAATATCCTTGGCCATGCTCTGCCTTCTCCAAAGTTACATGCTGTCTACAGATGCGAGGGTCTGACTTCTAAATTTATGAGGAATAAAAGATAACATTTTATGAGTAGGAAAAGACGGTGCCACAAGTAGTTCCATGAGTTTCTTATAAATTGGAGCACCTGACATTCAACTTAGACTCGAGGGGATCTGACATTCAGCCAAGCCTAAGTCTATGTATTTGGCAAGTGTATACTGAATGACTGATCAGGACTTAATTCTATTTAACTTACAAATATGAAGAAAGAAATTGAGATAAGTTTTTGTTCAAGGCAAATTCATTTTATTTTTACAGAATCTAAGGACAGCACTGATTTCTTTTCCCATTTCAGGTTCTATTCAAGATGTCCACATGAATCTAACCAAAGGCTTCTTTCCTGGCATATTGCATCAGTTTCCAAAATTATGGGTGATCGGCCACCATAAAGCTCAAAAAATATAAAACCATATTGTTTTGTTTGGGGGTTTGGTTTTTGGGTTTTTTTGGTACTAGGGATTGAACCTAGGAGCATTCTACCTGCGAGCTATACACACACAGACACACAGACACACACACACACACACACACACACACACACACCAGCCCTTTTATTTTTTATTTTGAAATAGGGTCTCACTAAGATCCTGAGGTTCTCCCTAAATTGCTGAGGTTGGCCTTGAAACAGCAATCCTCCTGTCTCAGCCTCCCAAATACTGAGATTACAGGCATGTGCCACCACACACAGCTTCTGTTTTGTTCTTAAGATCTAACTTGGTATACTCTTAAATGAGCTCATGTCAATTATATTTCCTGTGGGACTGGCAAAGAAACAACAACAACAACAATTCAGCCTTCTTTGGAAAGAAATCTGGCTATGAGCCATTTATGCAAACACAATTGTAAAAAAGAACCCCAATTTACACATGGGCATTTATCTCTGTACCTTTCCCAATTTAAATCAGTCTCAAGGCTCAATGGACTCTGCAGTTTATCAATGTCTCTCTCTCTCTTGCCTTCAAGTACAAGATTCCCTAGAGACAGAACTACGAGGAGACTCAGCTCTACAAAGTAGACTGAGAAAGCTAAGAAGAGTAGATTCTCCCAGAAGATGGGTGTGATAGTTGGTCTGGTTTGTCAACTTGACCCTCCTAAGATCATGTGACTTTGGTTGTATAACAGCAGATTGAACCGGAAGTCCTGCCCTAAATGTGGGCAGCAGGGTTCTGATAGGTGCAGGACTTAGATAAAAGAAGGAGAAAGCCACATAGAGCTGAGCCACGACTCTTCCTGAAGAAAACACGTCTGCTCTCGTCTGAGATCGTTGGTCTCCAACTCTGCCGTTTCCTTGAAGAGCTTCTTGATCTTCTGCTCTCGTCTGAGATCGTCGGCCTCCAGCCTTCGAGCTGAAACTTCACCATCGTTTCTCCGAAGAGCTTCCTTACCTTCACATCTTGGACTGGACTGAATTGGTGGTTGCTTCAATCCTAAGGCTCCAGCTCTTAGACCGCCCGACCAGCTACTGAGTCCTCTGATTCTTCACGTGCAGTCGAAACTCAGGACTACATTGTGAGCTGATCTAATAAATCCTTTTTTTTTCCTTCCCTTTCTTCATTCTGTGAATTCTGTTGATCTAGTGAACCCTGACCAATACAATGGGCAATAGGGCATTATCCTGGAGCCAGGAGGGTAATCTCACTGAAAGCCAGGCCCAGCAACCTAAAATCCACCTGCTCCTTGCTCTGATTCTAATGACCTTCTTCAGCCTCTCCCATCATTTTTTTCATCTGGAAGAACTGCCCATCCTCCAGTGCCCAGCCAAACTAGCAACTCCTCTCTAATGTTTATTGGCCAGGTGATGAAAACATCATGGCCATGTGTAATGGTCTAAAAATGGCAACAGGAACAAGAGGGAGGCTAGTACTTGCTCTACACCCCAGGGAATGAGACCACTAGACTTTGTCACACACTCTGTGTACCTCTCATCGTGCTATGACTTAATAAGCTGTCTTCCCTGCCCACTCTACCTCTTCCCCCATGCACCCAACCTGTGACCATGTGTTCCCCAAGGTCCAGGACTATATTCCCAGGATCTCACACAGGACAGATCCTAAGACATAATCACCTCTCAAAAAACTGTCAAATGGATGAAAGATGAAAGTCATCCACTCTTCGACACAAAGGAAAATGGGCACTGGTGTCCCCTAAAACAGGAGCAACTGAGTATAACAGGATCCAGGAGAATTCTAAAGGCAAGAACCCTTAAAGAAGGAAGTACTAGCCAGACATGGTGGTGCACGCTTGTAATCCCAGTACTCAGCAGGCTGAGGCAGGAAGATTGCAGGTTTGTGGCCAGCCTCTGCAAGTTAACGAGGCCCTCAGCAATTTGGTGAGATCCTGTTTCAAAATAAAAAATAAAATAGGTCTGGGGGTATAGATCAGAGACAGAATGCCCCTGGGTTCAATCCCCAGTACCATACACACACACACACACACACACACACACACACACACATGCACACACACACATAAAGGAAAGGAAACTCAGTTCCATCAAACACTCCAGTTTTCCGTGGTGATATTGCTCTATAATGTGAACACATCTGGTGCAGGTCCATGCCTCTTCACAGCTATAGCCCATTTATACTGTTTCCCCAGAGCACCATTTCCCAAAGACTCTTTCCCTAACACAAAATCCTCACTTCCACAAAGGATCCCATTAACCACCGATATGGAAGAGCACCATTATGGGCCAGATTGTGTCCCTCCAAAATTGATATGTCGAAGTCCTACCTCCCAGAACCTCAGAGTGACCACATTTGGAGATAGAGCCTTGAAGAGGTGATGAAGTTAAAATGAGTCCTTTAGGAATCTGACTAGTGTCCTTATAAAAAGAGGAAATTTAGACGCAGGAGAAGACGTCAGGGATACCTTCATGCAGAAGGATGCAGCAAGAAGGTGACCATCTGCAAGCCAAGGAGCGAGGTCTCAGGAGAAACCAGACCTGCCAACACCTTGACCTCAGACTTTCAGCTGCCAGAACTATGATAAAATAAATTCCTGTTGCTCAAGCCACTCAGTCAATGGTACATTTTTATGCAGCCCAATCTGACTAATATACTGACAATAATACCTCCATGAAGAGCCACAATGTACAACAACAAGGTAAAGGTTTTGTGAAGTCCTGCAGTGAGGATGTCTGCTTACCTTTAAATTTCTTGCTGAACTTCTGCATCTCTTCCCTGTACAGAACTGCCATTATGAAGGCTGATCGCAGAGAGAAGGCCATCAGGATGTCATTAAAAATTACGTTCTTAGCCGGGCGTGGTGGCGCACGCTTGTAATCCCAGTACTTTGGGAGGCAGAGACCGGAGGATCAGGGTTCGCGGCCAGCCTCAGCTCGTGCACTCGCACGGTGTGCGCACACGCTCTCTCTCTCTCTCTCCCTGTCTCTCTCTCTCTCTCTCTCTCTCTCTCTCTCTCTACTTAGTGAGGCCCTCCGCAACTTCGTGAGACCCTTGGGAGGCTGAGACAGGAGGATCGCAGGTTCACGGCCAGCCTCAGCTACTTAGTGAGGCCATCTGCAACTTAGTGAAACCCTGTTTCCGAATAAAATAATAAAATAGGTCTGGGAATATAGCTCAGAGGTAGAATGCACCTGGGTTCCATCCCCAGTACCACCACCAAAAAAAAACCCAAATTCAAATTCCATCTCTACTCTTAACTGGTTGGTTGATCTTGATCAAGTTCCTTCCTTGCTCTGGCCTCAGTTTCCCCATTCCTAAAGTGAATGGTGTAGCTTATGATCTCTTTAGCTTGTTTTTTCCTGAATCATCAAATTTGTTGGCATGCCAAGATTTCTTAGAGTGTCTTGAGTTAAGACAAGTTTCTAGCACTCAGGTTGGAGTTTTATTGATGTTGCCTGTTTTTTTTTTATGGGGAGGGGGAGGTACTGAGGGTAGACGCACTCTACCTCCAAGCTACACCCCCCAGCCCTTTCATATTTTTTTATTTTGATATAGGGCCTTGCAAAGTTGATGAGACTGGCCTTGAACCCATGATCCTCCTGTCTCAGCCTCCCAAGTACTAGAATTACGGGTGTGTGCCACCACACCTGGCTATGGGGGCGGGCTTCTTGAAAGTCTGTATAAAAAACAAATAGACACTGTCATGATCAACCTTTAAAATGACCCTCAATAGTTCTAACGTCCTAGAATTCACATATTTGCGTGTGTCCTCCTCGTTGTACCAGGGTCAGTTGGTGTGAACAATAATAGAACACAGCAGAAACAATGGTAAGCCACTATTGAGATTAGGGTAGACAAGATACATTTCAGTTTCCATCTGGGTCTCAGTGTCTCTCTGTCTCCAGGATGGGGAAAAAAGATCTGACTATGTGGAAATGTGTATTAAAAAAAAAAACTGTCACAGAATTATTGGGAGATGCGAGGAGGCTTAGCCAGAAATGCAAAGAAAACAAGACAGCAAATAAAATGGCACAATCATTAACATTTTAAGAGAGTTGGTCAAGAAAGGACATAGGAGCAGAGTGCATTCAATAGTGAACAATCAGCTTAATTATAGTAACAAGACACTGTATTTGCAAAAACCTGTAATACAACTGGATTGGAAGGACGAGAGAATTGAAGAGAGTGAATAAAAGCAAAAAGTTCTCATCTACCAGAAGAAGAATTAAGTGGAGACTGTCTAAAGTGGACAAGTCAGGAGAGAGCCATATGCACACATTATTTATGAACCCAGAGAAATGGCTTTTTAAAAATGGAAAGGGCCGTCTCTGGGGAATGAGGAGTGGAGGAAGGGGAGAGGGAGGATGGGGTTGCTCTTTTTTTATTATAAGACTTTTTGCACTATTTGTCCTTCATGGACTGATGCCAGAAAGAGGAGGAAGCTCCCTTGGGAATGACAGTACCATGTCCCCACCTCCACCCCGAGACCTTGGCATTACATAAGACTCTGAGAGTCTGTCCAGCCACAGGAAAAGGGAGAGAGGCACCCCAAAGAGACCATTAAGTTTCCCTCACCCCAGTACAATAAGGGCTTGAAATAAATACTAAATTCAGCGGGATATGGTGGAACACTCCTGTAATCCTAGTACTTGGGAGGCTGAGACAGGAGGATTGCAGGTTCGAGGACAGTCTCAGCAACTTAGGGAGACTGGGCAACCTAGCGAGACCCTGTTTCAAAACAAAAAATAAAAGGGCTGAGGGTGTAGCTCAGAGGTAGAATACCCCGGGTCCAATCCCCAGTGCCAATAAATAAATGCATACATACATACATACTTACATAAATATTAAATTCAGTCATAGAAAAATGGAACTACACTGCTTAACTACCAGCGTGAATGGACTGATATTCACATCTACTAGCTGCACAGCCCAATAGAGGTTTCTGGAATGGTAAGAATGTTCTTCACTGTCCACGGTAGTAAGCACTAGCCACATGTGGCTAATGAGCTCTTGAAATATAGCCAGTGTGTTTGAGGAATAGAATTTTTAACTTTAATTTCAATTAATTCTAATTTGAATAGGCACATGGCTAGGGCTACCGTAATAGATGGTGCAGTGGCTCGGCTTTCATTATGTCTGAAAGGGTCGGGGGAGAGAAGGGAGAGAGGGAGGCAGCTCTACCTCAGAACAGGCTTTATTGAGATAAAACCTGCAGAGTGAGGTCTCCAGGAAAGGATGGAGTCCGTGCCCGTTTATAGACTGAGGGATTATATAGGTTGTTACGAGGGAAATTCAAATTCTGGCAGGTAGTTCTTAAGGCGGGAAAGCGGGGGCAAGGGGGGACGCCTGGAGGTGAGAAAGAGGTTATTTAAAGGTCCCTTGCATTTTGTGCCAAGCAAGATATGGGGGAGCTCCAATAAGTAAGATATGGGGACTTCCGGTAAGTAGAAAGCCTTCGCAAAATGGAGTTGCTTTAGCTCTGGCCAGCCATCTAACAATGTCAGTCTGTCATTCGGCAAATATCGGTGTCTACAGAGTGCCAGGCCCTGCTCAAAGATATTGAGCAAAGCATCCCCAGTCCCTTTCCTCACAGCGTACAGCACGTGGGTGAGGCAGACACTCAAGGCCCCAGTTAATACTTGATTGCGTGGTACATGCAGTGAAGGAAAAGGCGAGTGGCCTGAGAGAGTACAACTATGGCCCCTAATTTAGATGGAGGGAGTCCACTAGGGAAAAGGGGTGGGAGGGGCCGGGAATTAAAGGTCATGGTGTCTGCCATCCCAGGCTGGACAGAAGACCAGGAGCAGGAGTTGAGAATGGAGTTGAGCAAGGACCAAACTCTGAGACTATAAGAGGCCCAGTTGGGGGCTTGTATTTTATTCTAAGTGGTATGAGCAGATTCCATGTTTAAAAGACCACTCCAAGCTGGGTGTGGTGTCACACACCTGTAATCCCAGTACTTGGGGGACTGAGACTGGAGGATTGGGGGTTCAAAGCCAGTCTCAGCAACTTAGCAAGACCCTGTTTCAAAATAAAAAAAAAAGAAGAAAAAAAAGCAAGGGGTGTAGCTCAGAGGTAGAATGCCAGAACCAAATAATAAAAATAAAGGCCCACTCCAGGAACTGTGTGGAGTGGAGAACGAAGTGGAGGCAGGGCGAGGGTGGAGACTTGCAGTGGCTGTCACAGGGTCATGGGGGAGGTGACAGCCACGGCGACTCAGCTGAGATGGAGCGTGTGCGCAGGTTCCAGCTGTTTGGGAGGAAGAATCAACACAGTGATGGATGGGACATGGGAGAGGACAGAAGGGGGTGTCAAGGCGGGAGCCAGTGTGAGGTGGAAAGATCAAGGGTTGATCCCTCCAGGGATCTCCTCAGTTGGCGCCAGATCTCCTCAGTTGGCGCCAGAGTCTCAGACACAGGGATCTGTCCACCCAGTTCTGGAAAAAACCAGGGAAGCAGGGTTGTTCTTTCAGCTCCCAAGGCCTGAGCACTGCTCTCATTCCTCAACCAGGGACTCTCGGGTGGCCTGGCTTCCTCTCCCCTTCTCTCCCTCTCCTTCCCCCCAGTCTCACTCCAGCCTGGGTGTTTCAGGCAGGTCCTTACTTTTGCCTGGAGTTCTGACCACCAGTGGTATCTCTCAGTGCCTCGCCGCGCTCTCAGGAGCCTGCCCTGTGCTTTCCAGAGCAAAGACCCCATGCTAGGGACAGGGCTGAAAGCTGGGCTGGAAGTGGACTGGGTCCAGAGCAAGGGGTCCTGAGTCCGTTTGCAGGATGACGGTGTGACTGGAAATCCAGGGAAGAGTCCACGAGACAGAGGAGGGAGCGAGCACAGAACTGAGGTGGAATAGAAGGGGAAGGAAGCCACGGGCAGAGCAGCCCCTTGGGGCGGGGTCCTTGGGGGAACTCTTCCTCAGTGGGATACAAAGCAAGGGGCCCTTTTATGACCTTCCCACGAAGGAACTCTGAGCTGAAACAGCCACTAACACCGCCTCATGGAAAATGAGTCCTGGTTAACTCTTAAAAGCTGAGCTGTTCTCTACATAGAAAAGGCACTGCCATGGCCAGGCGTGGTGGCGCACGCTTGTAATCCCAGTACTTGGGAGGTGGAGACCGGAGGATCCAGGTTCGCGGCCAGCCTCAGCTAGTTAGTGAGGCCCTCCGCAACTTCGTGAGACCCGGTTTCAAAATAGAGGATAAAAAAATAGGGTCGGGGATGTAGTCCCCAGTACCACAAAAAAAAAAGAAAAGAAAAGGTGCTGCCAAAAAGCCTCGCTACAACGGACCACCCGGTCTTAGCATCTGCAGCCTGATCGAGCTCAGCCTGCTGGTACTCTGGGCTACATGACCCTGGCCATATTTCTCAGGTCCAGCCAGTCCACAATTGCAGTCATGATCCCAAAGAATGCTCGAGGCTCCACTAAAAAGGCCAGCCTGAACCTCTCACGAGCTCACGTGGGTCTTTTCTCCTCCCATAACCTGACTGTTGGACCCGTCTGAGCTCTCAAGTGCCTCTTCTTTCTCCATATGGGATGGGGGTCCCCATCTGAGTGTCTACACTGAGGAACCCTAGAATTTAGGCATATCTGAGAAATCTGAAGAGTCAATGAGACCACCCCACTAGTGATCCATGTGCAAAGAGGAAAACTGGGGCCTCCTGGGGCTCAGGGACCTCGGACTCTGGGAAGAAGTATGATAGATAAATTTTTGGAGGTTGGTGAGGGAGGGCTGATTCGGCCCACAGTCCTGGGAATTGGAGTTGGTAGGAATAATCGCTTCATGGCAACCTCTACAAGGTAGTATGAGCAGAAGCAGCCCGGCTTCGTAGCCTGCACCCCAGGCTTCCAATGTGACCCACACAGCCCTCAGCATAAATGTCACCTCCTCCAGAGAACCTCCCGGCACCCCGGACTAGGTCAAATCTCCCCCATGTATACCCACAAGGCCCTTTGCTTCCCTCTCTCGGTGTTTATCAGCTTTCTAGCAATTACCAGTTGACTTACCAGTCTCCCCCACTGGATGTAGGCACCGTGAGTCCAGGGGCCATTCTGTGTTATCTGCTGTGCTGATAACTGTGCCCAGGACCCGCAATGGTGCCTGGAAGGGGACCTGGCAAGTCACAGTGCAGGTGACTCCTTCAGCAGCCACTGCCCTCCAGTGTCAGAGACTTCCTCGAAGAGATAACAGGAACTCAGAAGCGGCTGCTGCAGATGCCACGGTTTTGCAGAGAAAGGCAGCATTGGTGGCCCATTGTCCTAGGCCTAACTGGGAGATGACTCCTACGTGCACTTGAGCATCCTAAGCTAAGGATGCCAAGAGCCGGGTCACATCTCTCCCATTGCAGGTTAAACATGTGTGGACTAAGGACCAGCAGATGGATATATGGTACAGTCAAAGTTCCAATGGAAACAACAACATTTCTTCGGCTTTACAGACGCTGTCAAACGTCATTACAATATTCATTGTCTTCTCTCCTGACTTAAATCATTTCCTCAGCCACGATACCATCAGTTCAGAATCTGATGTACAGCTATCAGAGAAAATAACAGACACTGGCTGCTCCAACCTTGAGTCCTAAACTAAGATAATAATTCTTCTGACACCTCAGAGAATATTCCATCAGTTGGTCAAAAATGGATGAAGTCGTCTAAATATATTTCCAGGACCCAGCAGGAGTTGAGTTAAGCACATTTGTTTAAAAAAAAAAAAACTGAAGAGGGAGGGAGGAGATTGCTGATTCTTAAACCCAGAAAAGTCATGGATTTACTACTTGACCGCAGGCTAAAACCATATTAATTTTACTTCAAATGTATGTATCCAAGCTAAGAGAGGTTGTCGTGAAAGGTTTAAATCTTAAATCAAATGTTCTTTCCAATAAGGTCATTAGTGACAGGTTGAAATGTTGCAAGGGATGTATTACATGATGGATGTTTGTCATTTATTCAAAGAAAAATGCTACAGTGAGCCTAAAGGGTCATTTCCCCAACCACGAGGTATTCTCAAGGGGCGACACTGCCAAGCAATGAAATCCAAATTGCTCTCCTCCCCTCTTGCCGTGTTAATTACTCCTGAACTCTGCAAGGACAAGCGTCTTGCTTCAACTCAGCTGTCTCCCCACACCACCTAAGGAACTTCGAGCCAGCACATTTGATCACCAAACTCCAGCAAAGAGGGAAGGAAGAGCAAGACTTACACAGCCAGAGGGGTCTGGAGGCTTTTCCTAAGCATGCCATTTATGGATATTTCTGGATGTTTTACTTGGGGATAACCAAGGAAGCCATGGATAGCACTGTGCCAGAGGTGGATGTACATTCAAATTCCTTCAAGTAGTATCAAACCTGTTGGGGGACCACTGAGTAATAATACCACTGCTATATTCCCAGCATTCACAACAGTGACATTCAGACTTTTGCAGAATTCCTGAAGTCCCTATGAACAATCTAAGGGTACACAGAACAGAGGTCAAAAATCACTAGGGGATTTGAGTTTGCATGGGTGTAAGCGAGGTCAAAACCTAACCCTCCACTTCCTAATGGGCGACCATGTGTAAAAGGTATAACAAAGTAGACAACCTTCCCCTAGGGCCCCCAGGTCCTTCCAGACCCCCTCCTTCCCCCAAAAACCTGATGGTATGTACCCTCATTGACAAGTAATTATAATAACCATCTAGCAATGTGGTTGCAATAACCAGAATATAGCTCTCACAGAGAAAGAGCTTTACAGTTTACAAAGCATTTCTTTTTTGCAGTACTGGGAATTGAACCCAGGGGCATTCTACCTCTGAGCTACACCCCCAGACCTATTTTTTATTCTTTATTTTGAAACAGGGTCTCACTGAGTAGCTGAGGCTGGCCGCAAACCTGCAATCCTCCTGTCTCAGCCTCCCAAGTACTGGGATTGCAAGCGTGCGCCACCACGCCTGGCTTTACAAAGCATCTTAAATGCATATTATCTCAGTCCTTGTCCTAATACATGGAGGAAAAAGAGCAAAAGGCTGCTTCCCTATGTTATAGACCAAGAAGTTGAAATTCAGGGGGATAAAACAATTAGCCCAAAACCATGCAGCAAAGAAGACAGGCCAGGACTAGGACTGGGAGTTTGTATCTCTAGTTCTACTGTTCTCTCCCCTACGTGGTGCCACCTTCTCACCAAGCACCCAGAAGCACCCACCAGTCACCCAGCACACACAAAGGTATATAACCATGCCATAGTCTACTCCAAGGAGCCTGCAGTCAGCCTGTGATCCCAGGGGAAATGACTGGCCATGTCGTATAACTGCCCTGAGCTGGGCTTTATCAGCTGGACATCGTCCACACTGAAATGAAGCCAGGGCTCTCCTTGAAGCAAATAAATCAGCCCCTGTTTAACACCCAAACATTTTCTTGAATATTGTGAACAAGAGTTCATGGATGTCCATAGAAATTACCATATTATGGTGATACTGATGCTCTGTGCTCCTCTGGTCAACTGTCTTCCACAATATTGTATTTTCTTTTCTGAAACTTCACGGAAAAGTCATCATGGGAGGATAATTCTCTGTACTCACAGTAATGTGCTGATGTGAGCAAATTATCTTTGATATTACATTCAAGAGACATTTGGTGTTGGAAAATTATTTGTAATTCACAAGTCTTCCTGGAATTGCAACTTCGAACTATGTTAGAAAGCACAAAATCTGAAAAGTCGATTGGCAGGTCAGCCTCTCTTCTTCACACACCTTGTGAAAAGCTTTTTGGGCCCACTCCTCCCTGCTTAGGTCTTTCTAGACTGCTGGAGTCAAAGTCAGGCACCCTTAGTTTCTAGTAGTTTCCTAAGTGACCAGCCTTGACTAGGCGTGGGGGACTCATGCACCTATTTTGAAGGACTCCATCCGTGTACCTGGGCTTGTCTGCAAGAAGGGATCTGAGAGACGATCTTACCTTACAATCACATTTTACGGATAAGGAAACTGAGGCCCAAAAAGTTTCTCAAAGACAATCAACAATTGAAGATAGGAGATAGGATGCCAATAAAGAGAGACACCAGATGAACCAGGCAGCGTGTGCTGCTCCTAACTGTGCAATAATATGTTGAATGGCTTTTCTTTCTTTGTGATAAGCATAACTGCTTTGTCCCACCAAGCTGAGCTCGGGGCCTTATAAGGTCCTTACACTGATAGATAAAAGACATCCATGGTTAGACTTTTTTTTTTTGCGGTATTAGGAATTGAATTCAGGGTCATTCTACCTCTGAGCTACACCCTCAGCCCTATTTTTTATTCTTTATTTTGAAAAAGGATCTCACTAAGTTACAGAGGACATCACTAAGTAGTTGAGGCTGGCTGCGAACCTGCGATCCTTCTGTCTCAGCCTCCCAAGTACTGGATTACAAGCATGCACCACCACGCCCGGCTTAGATTTATTTTATAGATGGGAAAACCGAGGCTGAGTTGTCCAAGGCCGCACAACCAATAAGACACAAAGCCAGAATCCAAATAGAGTCTGGTCTGGGTCCAAAGTACACATTCCTAGTCCTTCCTCCGCTTAGAGAGTTTACACAGACACTTAGCCAGGCTGGGCTGGAGGCTGCAGCTCTTCTGAACTTTTGGAAGTATGGTTCCAGGTAGGCTGCTTGTGGGCACTGTGAGGTCTGGCCATGAGGTCATGCCAGAAGAGGATCAAGAACAAAGGAACAACAAGAGAAAAACTCCCCTTGACTATTGCCCTGCTCCGAGATGACCTAGCCACTAGCACACCAATCCTTGCCCCATAAAAAGCCCCTAGCCTGTAAGGAGGCAGGCTTCTGACTCTCATGGGCTCTCTCCCTGGTCAGATGCCTCCTTCCAGGTTATATTCCTAAATAAAGCCTGTTCCCTGCTGTCAGGCCGTGTTTTCTTTGCCCCCATGTACCCCAACACTGCTGAACACCTGGTCCTTGCTGTCCTAGAAAAGAACCCTTCTGCTTCACTGTTGCAGAACCTGCAGCTAGATGCGATGGGCCAGCTGAGGATGCTAAACCCATTCTCCTGACCACGGTCCAGAAGGCGCCTTTTGTAAATGGAGTAGCTGGGAGTCCTCACCTTTAACCTGTCACTGCTATACCCTGGTCCTTTTCCTCTGGTGCTAGGAGGCCAGTCACCTTTTTTTTTTTTTTTTTTTTTTGCGGCACCAGGGATTGAACCCAGGGGCGTTCTACCTCCGAGCTACACCCCCGGCCCTATTTTCCTTATACTTTATTTTGAAACTGGGTCTCACGAAGTTGCGGAGGGCCTCACTAAGTAGCTGAGGCTGGCCATGAACCCGGATCCTCCAGTCTCCACCTCCCAAGTACTGGGATTACAAGCGAGCGCCACCACGCCCAGCGCCAGTCAACTTTGAAGACTTCTATCAGGAGAGTAGAAACCCTCCTGAGCCAAGAAATGGGGCAAAGGTCTAGGAGAGGCTTGAGACTCAGACTCACGTGACTCACACTAGCACAAATGCCCTCCAAGTCAGGCTGCGAGCCTCCCCTGGGCCCCAGCCTCCACGCTTCAGCAGTCTGCTCACTCAGAGGAACGCGGGCCGCCTCTGCATGCTTGGGGAGAGGGAAGGAAAGAAATTGATTTTGTTTGGGAGAATTTTATGTTCGTCCTTTTTATTATCTCAAGAAGGGTCATGAAATCCTCTAAAGCAAAATCAATTACGGCCATACTCTGGGAGGCCAGAGCAGCCCTTTGGCTTATGAGCAACAGGCAGATCCCAGAGGAGAAGCCCAGCCTCTGAGTTGCTGCTGGTCTGCTCCCTGTTGGCTCAGATCCATGTCACCCTCTGCTCTCCATAAAGCTCTTTTGTCAGCTTACCAAGGGACGTGCCCTGAAAGCCACAATATGGGACAGAGGGGGACACCTGGTCCAAGCTGAACCAATCAATTCCCCCTTCTGGAAGTTAGGAAGTCAGACCCCAAGCCAGTTAGACTCTGATTGTGAGAAGGACAAAAGAGACATTAGCCTGGTGGTTGGGGAAAGGGCATCTTCTGCGATGTGTTCCCAAAAAACAGAGAAAATCGTCTGAGCAGAGAAAGAAGCAACTGGCAGGTGGAAAGAAGCAGAAACAAATGACAGTGTTCTGGCGAGCCTTCAGACCCTGGCTCCAGAGCCCCTGACTGAGCTTGGCTTCTGGAAGGAATTCAGGTGGATCAATAATCCCCCTCTTCTCAGATAAACTGGCTCAAGCTAGTTTGCATTGTTTGCAACCAAATATTGGAAGCATTTCTTCTGTCTGGGGTAAATGTAAGAAAAATGCTCTCACTGACTTGTTTAGTTGTTTTTATTAAGAAATGGTATGTTTAAAAAAAGAAATAGTATATTGTATGAAATATCCAGAATCGGTAAGCCCATTAACACAGAAAATATATTGGTGGTTGCAAAGGACCGAGGGAAGGGGGGATAGGGAATGAGTGTTTAATAGGTATGGGGTTTCGTTTGGGGTTAATGAAAATATTTTAGAACTTGATGTAAGTGCTGGTTGCACAATGGTGTGACTGTCCTAAATACTATTGAATTCTACAGTTTTAGGTAGTAAATTTTAGTTAGTTACCTAACTAAAAGGTGTGCGAATTTCATCTCAATTTTTAAAAAAAACAGTATGTTACACCTATGAATACCAGGAAGTCCCATTATAGTTGCAGAATTTGCCGATAACCTGCTAAAGTATCTAATTTATGCGTCCATTTATTCATTAATGACATATTATAGAGATTATGTCCCAAGCACCATGCTAAGGATACTACAGGGAGCAAGACAGACACAGACCTTGCCCGAGAGAACCGAGAGTGGCCATTTCACAAACTGTAACACTAACGTGCCTCCGTGGCACCCACTCCTACCTTTCCAGCAGGGATATATTCTCTGTGATAGAGAAAGAGGGGTGATTCACTCCTTCCAAGAGGTCAATCAGAATATGCCCATCCTCCTGGTCACAATGATTGGCTCAGGAATGGGCACATGACCAAAGGTGACCCAATCAAAATCTCCCTGGAACTCTCCTGTCACTGTTACTCTGAAAGACCCTGTCTTTTCCACTGGAGTTGCTAAACAAGAGGATGCAAGTACAGGATGCTGATGGCCATTTTGACCATCATATGTGGAGATAACTGGTCTAAGAAACTAAGAGAGACAGACCCAGAGCACTAAAATTAGTTGCCCACTGACATTTCTTTTTTTTTTTTTTTTGCAGTACCGGGGATTGAACCCAGAGGGGTTCTACCTCCGAACTACACCCCCAGCCCTATTTTTTATACTTTATTTTGAAACCGGGTCTCACGAAGTTGCGGAGGCCTCACTAAGTAGAGAGAGAAAGAGAGAGAGAGAGACAGGGAGAGAGAGAGATAGAGAGAGCTGAGGCTGGCTGCGAACCCGGATCCTCCGGTCTCTGCCTCCCAAAGTACTGGGATTACAAGCGTGCGAAACCACGCCCGGCGCCGCCCACTGACATTTCCAGTGATCAAGTGAAGAAATAATCTTCCTTTTGGTTTAAGCTAATTTGTATTCCATCACTTATACTTAAGATTTTTTCATTGTAAGGAGGGACCAAGGAAGTGCCAGTCTCCACGGAAGCTCAGAGCAGGCATATCTATTAGAAGATCACATGTTATATCATGACTGTATTGGTCAGATTTTTTGTCACTATGACCAAAATACCTGATAAAAACAACTTAGAGGAGGAAAGGTTTATTTAGCTCACAATTTCAGAGGTTCAGTCCATGGTTAGCCGGCTCCAAGGCAGAAACCGTCTTGGCAGTGCACCTGGAGGAGAAAAGCCACTCTCAGCTCATGGTGGCTGGAAGCAGAGAGAGCAAGAGGAAGGGGCCAGGGACACACACACACATAGTCCCCAAGGCCATGACCCCAGTGACCCACCTCCTCCAGCCATGCCCCACCTCTGAACCTGACTGCACTGGGTACCATGAACCTTTGAGAGACATTATAGACCCAAACTATAACAATGTACTTTGTCCTACAATTTATATGCATACATGGGATTTCAATATTGAACACTTGTATGCAGATTGCTGTTGCTGAACTGAATGAATCACTACATTATGACTTCTAAAATGTGTGATAGTCATCAGTGCTTGGGAAACATGACCACACAGCACACTGTCTCTGAGTTCTTGGAGAAGAGTCTATAAGGGAGATATACCCCACCTCCTCCAGCCTCTGTGTTTCCAGAGCCCTGGGGGAACAGCAGATCGAAGGTATACAAAGGCGGTGACAGGGAAGGGGTGCCCTCAGCATTTGGCAGCTCAGAAGAACTTCAATTTCTCATGGGGATTTGGCATCCTCCATTATGTCCTTCATCCCGGCAGGCCTGAGGCTGGTTCCCTACAGACTCTCTTCCTCTCAACCCATTCAGAACGGCAATCTATTCTTCCTGCCTAGGCTACTGGGATCACTCCCTGAGGGTCAGATTCTCAGAGTCTACTTCCTCCCTCCTGCCTTAACTGGTAAGAGAGTTCCCACTATTCATCAAATGTGCCATTTTCATACAGCTTTACAGTTTACTTATTTGTTTATTTTGTGGTACTGGGGATTGAACCCAGGGGCATTCTACCACTGAGCTTTATACCCTGAGCCCTTTTTAATTTTTTTTTTTTGAGATGGGCTCTCACTAAGTTGCTGAGGCTGGCCTCAAACCTGTGATCCTCCTGTCTCAGCCTCCCAAGTACTGGGATTACAGGCGTGCACCACCACGCCTGGCCAGATTTACAGTTTATAACATGCTTCCGCTTACCTTTCCTCATCAGCTGCTCACTGCCACCCCCATGAAGTAGGAATTATTCTCTCCTTGAGGAAACTGAGGCTCAGAAAGGTCGGGTAGCTTTGGCTAAGGTCACACCACTAGCAAATGAAGGGGCCAGGGCAAGACAATTAAAGAAAAAAAATCACTTCGTCCTAACACAGTGCTGTCTACATGAATACTCTATAAGCTGAACACTATCCTACCCTGGTTTCTGGGCTTTGCCAGAACATTCTATAATCAATCTCAGTGATACTTTGTGCCTCCTGCTGTGTTAACTGGCACGGGCTGACCCTGCTTCACCTCCCTGGATGCAGCTGTCACGCCATGTCCCCACCCTTGGGGACATCTAGCTTCTTCCTGTTCTACTTCTCCCCCATTATGAACATCTCAGGAGGTCACAGGGTCACAGGATAGGGCAATGGTTCAAAAGCACTGATTCCTAGAGAACTTTTGACAAACAGGTTTAGGTGAGCCCTAGACAGTTATAGCTAATTCATAAATTGATGATAGCAGATAGCACTACACAAAATAACTCATCATGGCTGATGTTTCCAAAACTAATCTGGGTTTTGCAACAAAGAAAAGTTGGCCACAAGCCGGGCATGGTGGTGCACGCTTGTAATCCGGGTACTTGGGAGGCGGAGACCGGAGGATCCGGGTTCGCGGCCAGCCTCAGCTACTTAGTGAGGCCCTCCACAACTTCATGAGACCCAGTTTCAAAATAAAGTATAAAAAAAAAATAGGGCCAGGGGTGTAGCTCGGAGGTAGACCACCCCTGGGTTCAATCCCCGGTACCGCAAAAAAAAAAAAAAAGAAAAAGCCAGGCATGGTGGTGCATGCTTGTAATCCCAGTACTTTGGGAGGCAGAGACCGGAGGATCCGGGTTCGCGGCCAGCCTCAGCTCTCTCCCTGTCTCTCTTTCTCTCTCTCTCTCTCTCTCCTTAGTGAGGCCCTCTGCAACTTCGTGAGACCCAGT
>PVJS01019900.1:0-33201 GCA_004027185.1 Glis glis | reverse complement strand
CTGAGAATGATGTTGGTATAATCTCATATGTACACATTGTTTATGATAGTAATTCCATAGATTCACTTCTTTCTTCCCCTTCCCCTTCCCTTGTACCCCTTCCCTTGCACCACTGAGGGTTCTCCGTTGTCATTGGAGTCCCTTTTGTGTCCCCACTACTCCCTAAGTTGCACATATTAATGAAAACATATGTCCCTTCTTTTTTTGTGATTGGCTGATCTCACTTATTTTGAGACAGGGTCTCACTAACTTGCTGAGAGTCTCACTACGTTGCTGAGGCTGGCTGAGAACCTGTGATCCTCCTATCTCGGCTTTCTGTGTACTGAGATTACAGGCAGGCATGAGGCTTTGACGATGAACAGGCCTTGGTCTGAATCCCAGTAGCTCTGCTCTTGAGGACCACTGTCATCTAGGAAACTTGTCCCACCTCTCTCATCCCATTTTTCAGATTTCAAAAAAAAAAAGAAAATAGCAAGCGTCCCCTGCCAGGCTTACCATGGGGAGCAGAAGAGACGCAGGAGTGACATGAGATGGCTAACACAGCAAGGCTCACGCGTGCAAGTGCTGTGTCAAGTATTCACAAGCTCACTGGTTCCTCACAACAACTCTGTGAGGAAGATACTGCTATCCCATTTTACAGAAGAAAAAAAACTGAGGCTTCAAGAAGCTAAGTCCTTTGACCAAAGTTTTGCAGTTGTCAGATGGCCAAGAAGGATCTTAAACCAGATCTGGCCCCCTTAGCAGATCTTGGCCGTATCTTCTATGTCTAAGAAGATATATGTAAGTTGCAGTAGTAGCAACTTATACTAGGACCCACCACCGTACTGGTAGATCCACAGGGCAGGAGCATTGGATCTGCTCACTATTCTACCCCCAGTGCTTGGCACTGTCTGGCTCTGAGTTAGCACTCAGTAGACATTGGTTGAATGAATGGATGCATTTACAAATGAATGAATACAAAGTGAATTGAATTTAAATTAATGCAGGACAGCTTCTACACCTTTTCACCAGCCCCTATGGTGAAATTCCTTTTATTAATTTCTTCCCATGGGCCTCATGCTTTGATAAATTTAGTCTTCCAAGCAGAGACTAGTGACAAATGAGGTTTCCCTGTGTTTAATTAATCAAAGATAGGTAAATTGCTAACCAGCACTTTTTTAATCAGCATGAAATACATAAATACTAGAACCAGCCTGGGTTGTTTAATTTCAGGCCCAAACAAATACAGTTGACCTGTTAGCTTCGGTGCCCTCACTTGCAAGCAGATGGATAACAACCCCTGTAACACCAACATTCCACAATGAGCTTATGAACCTGTGGAGATCTGGGGGCCCAGCTTAGGAAACGCTTCCCTAATACGACGGATGCCATACATCAATGCGGTATCTTATAGAAGGCTTGGGCTTCTACTGCAGAGAGTAAGAAAACACCTGCATATGGTGAAAATTATCTTTGAAAATCATCAAATCTCCTTGATTCAACATTTTGTATGTTGAATCTACATACAGAATCTTCTAGAGAAATATGCCTATAAATCTTTAGTGTGATACAGTAATGCACTGCACATAATCAGGTATATTTGTGCAAACCACAATTGACTATATGTTATACAACTGTACACAGTTGAATAGCCAGCATACAAATATGAATGGGCAAGTTGAGCGAGCGGAGGATGTGAATCCCTCGTATTTTTCACATGTGTACAATTATGAACATAATAAATATGTAGGTTCTAAGGAATATTAAATAAATGCCATTGAACCTCCAACCAGCTTCAAGAAATTGGATGGTTCCCAGAGTTCTGAATTTCTTTTTTTTTTTTTGTGGTACCAGGGATTGAACCCAGGGGCGTTTTACCTCCGAGCTACACCCCCGGCCCTATTTTTTATACTTTATTTTGAAACCAGGTCTCACGAAGTTGCAGAGGGCCTCACTAAGTAGCTGAGGCTGGCCGCGAACCCGGATCCTCCGGTCTCAGCCTCCCAAGTACTGGGATTACAAGCGTGTGCCACCATGCCTGGCTAGAGTTTTGAATTTCTGCATCACCCTTCCTGGTACTATTCCTGTATCGGTCCTGCTCTGGGTTAGCATTATCTCATGTTTTGCTTTCCTTTTCAATTTTACCATATATGTTTGTATTGTTAAACAATATATCATTGAGCTTTATTTGTATTTTGAGTTTTATATAAATGGTATCATATGGCATGTATTTTTGTATGATTCACAGTTTTTGCTGAACGTGATGTTCGTAGCTATATGCACGTGGCTATATAGTTCATTCACTTCCATTGGTCTATAGGAAGTTATTTTTTTCAATTTAAGGTATTCTTTTCCTAAAATTAATTGCTCTTATCTAATTTAACCATGTAATACAAATGCATTGAGATATATAACTAAAACTAAGTTCTGCAGCAAACAACCTCAAATTTTAGGGGTGTCAACAAAATAAAAGGGTTTATTTTCTGCTCACATCATAGCTCATTGCAAATGGGCAGCTTGGTGAAGAAGTAACTGAGCCAGTCAGCCATGGTGGTGCACACCTGTAATCCCAGTACTTGGGAGGCTGAGACTGGAGGATCACAGGTTCATAGCCAGCCTTAGCAACTTAGCAAGACCCTCCTTAATTTAGTGAGACCTTGTTTCAAAATAAAAATATAAAAAGGGCTGGGAGCCGGGCGTGGTGGCGCACGCTTGTAATCCCAGCACTTTGGGAGGCGGAGACCAGAGGATCCGGGTTCGTGGCCAGCCTCAGCTCTCTCTCTCTCTCTCTCTCTCTCTCTCTCTCTCTCTCTCTACTTAGTGAGGCCCTCCGCAACTTCATGAGACCTGGATTCAAAATAAAGTATAAAAAATAGGGCGGGAGGTGTAGCGCGGAGGTAGAACGCCCCTGGATTCAATCCCCGGTACTGCAAAAACAAAAGGGGGGGGGGCTGGGGGTGTAGCTCAGAGGTAGAATGCCCCTAGGTTCCATCCCCAGTACCACAAAAAAAGAAAAAAAGAGGTAACTCAGGGATACAAGCTCCTTCCATCTTGAGGATATCTTCAACGCTGACCTTCTAGTGGCCGTGGAAGGAAGAGAAAGAATGGAACTTCAGGTTTCAGGAAGCTGCTTCACGGTGCAGGGAGGCTGAGAAATGCCTACTCATGTGTCCAGAAAAAGGAAATGACTTGCCAACCGTCTCTGGGGTCATCACATTTTAAATGTTACAAAAGAATTCATTGGGCTTCAAGCCAATGCTTGAACAGATTTTAAAAGTTATCCAGGCCGGGCGTGGTGGCGCACGCTTGTAATCCCAGTACTTTGGGAGGCAGAGACCGGAGGATCCGGGTTCGCGGCCAGCTTCAGCTCACTCTCTCTCTCTCTCTACTTAGTGAGGCCCTCCGCAACTTCATGAAACCCGGTTTCAAAATAAAATGTAAAAAATAGGGCCGGGCGTGTAGCGCGGAGGTAGAACGCCCCTGGGTTCAATCCCCGGTACTGCAAAAAAAAAAAGTTATCCACTCGAACCCCCTTTTTTTATCATCCAGTGAATATTTTCAGCACCAACTCTATACGAGGCAACAACCAAGTGACGTCCATAGTGTCTTTGATGAGGAACTGCCGACTCTCTGCTGGAATACCCCCCAATCCAGGGTGTTCACTGGCCCGAAAAGAGCAACTCCCACATCTGTGTGGCTGGAACCAAGGACTGCAGAGTGCAGGAGTTGCAAGGTTGTGCGTGATCCCAGGAATGAGGGCGTGTCTGTGCCTGTGCACAGCTACCAAGGACTCCACCCCCAGGCCTGATTTGTTGGAAGGATCACCAATGCCGAAGTCCTCTGTGATGATGGTCGTAATTCCATATTACAAACCTAATACCCAGTGTTATGCATGGAATCTAGAAGGTTCCCAAAAGCTCCTGTGCTGAAGGCTTGATCCCCAGTACAGCAGTGTTCACAGTTGGGGGTTGTGGGGAGATTGATCATGAGGGTTCTCACCTTATCAGTGGATTAATCCACTTATGGAATCATAACTTAATGGGTTTGCTGAGAGGGGCTTTGTGATAAAAGCAAAGCTCTTTCTGCGTTCTGGTCTCCATGAAGTGAGCAGTTCTGCTCCATCGCACGCTCCTGCCATGATGTTCTGCCTCGCCACAGGCCCAGACACAACGGAGCCAAGGGACTGTGGACTGAAACCTCTGAAACTGTGAGCCCAGATAAATCTTTTCTCCTTTTAAATTATTTATCTCGGGTATTTCGTCACAGGGATAGAAAGCTGACTAACACAGCAGCCTGCTTAAGCTTCTCTCTTTTTTTCATGTTCCAACAAATTATCATATAGTGTTTTCCAAAGCTTGGATGTATTAGATGTCTCCAAATCCCAAAATAGTGGAGCCAGCTGGGTTTTGCCTTTATCCAACTGTCCCCCAGTTTTTCTCAGCATATTCTCTCTCTCTCTCTCTCTCTCTCTCTCTCTCTCTCATGCATGCACAACATACTGAAGTCAATATATTATTCTGCTCTCTAACTCCAGTATTTCTATGAGTATGTAGTTGATATTGTCAGCAACTCTGTAGAGGACAGGGACTTTTGTAGGAACACAAGCATCCACTTTAAGGCAGGGCCTGGGCTTTCAACAGAGGCACCAGCACAAATAAATCTTATTCCCAGAAAATAATACTTTTTCTCCACTCAGAAATACTTGGCAGAATCCTAGTCATCAGGATCACATCTTCTATTACCCTGTGAGTTTTCAGTTTGCCTGCAAAATCAAATAACCATTTTCCTCTGTACACATATAGAGATAACTCCTGGAAAATTTTTAGGGTGCACTCTATTGAATCCATATGCACTAGTTATATTGGGGCTAGGAACTGGCAAATTTTTTCCCTGTGAAAAATCTTAAGTAAGATAGTGAAATACTTTAGCTTTGTGGGACATGTTTTCTCTGTTGCAACCACTCAACTCTGCTGTTATGTCACCAAAACATCCCAAAATGAATGGATATGACTGTTCCCACACAACCATGTTCACAGAAACCAACAGCACGCCATATTGGCCCAAGGACCATTGTTTTTTCTGACTCCTGGGTTATACACAAAGCCTTGCAGCCCTTGAGAAAGTAGAGTCAGTCCTGAATTAAATCAGATATGGGTGGAGATTCCCAGAGAAGGAAGTATAACTAGGAAGGTGGGTCTGAATCCAGCAGGAAGGGGCTCTCTGTCTTCCTTTGTGCTCCACTTGCTTGGGTTTCAACTTGGGAGGTTGTAGACTCTCTGGTGGGTTCCCCCAGGTAATAGGACAGTGATGGCCTCTGCCACTCACCATGTGGAAGCACCTAGAGTCTCTGATATAAAGGACCTTGGACTTCCCTCCATATTAAAAGGAGAGTGAACTTTGTGTTAGGAACTGCTTTACCTAGTACGTGCCACTCTGTGCTTATTTCCCGTTGTTATCAGCACCCTCTGCAACATCATCTTCAGCTCCAGTTTCTAACGCTGCCTGTGCTGCCTGGAGGAGGTGGAGCTTTGAGGTGAGGGCAGTCAGCAGACTGGAGGCCAGTGTACTGAGATGTACGCCTGCCTGCACAGGCCCACCACAGGCCACCACCCTGCCTCTTGGGTTATTCCTGTAGGAAATCGGGGTCGTCATCTGTGCTGCCTGGTGGAGCCCCCACCCCGCACACACAGGACCACGCAGCTTTGTCCTCTCCCAGCTGACCTGCTCCGTGCTTCACTCCACACACTGGATAAGTCCCTGTGACTCTCCCACACCTGCTCCCCTCCCGTCATCCCCATCTCTGCAGTGTCACCTCCAGTCCTCCTCGTGTCCAGTCGAAACACCTTGGAGTCATGCCTGACACCTTTTCTCCTCGACCCCATTGGCTCTGGTTGTGACTCAACCCCTTCTCGCCACTGCCACCCCCACCACCATCATTACCTCTCGCTGTATCTCCACTCCCTTGGAGATCTTCTCAACTCCCCTGAGGTAAGCACCCTCCATGTATACATGACAACTTCCAAATGTGTGCCACGAATCCGGATTCTTCCCTGAGATTCAGGGTCACCTTTTCCACTGCCATTAAAATCTCTACACGAGTGTTAATAGCCCCCTAAAACCTAACCTAACACGCACATATATGAACTCCTGCTTCTCCTCCTTGACCCAACTCTGCAGTGATCAGACCAAAATACCTCTCTCTCTCTCTCTCCTTCTCTCCCTCCTTCCCTCCTCCTTCCTCCTCCCTCCTTCCTGTCCATCTTTCCTCTTCTTGTGTACAATCTAATGGAAAATCTTGCTGCCTCTACCTTTAAATTGAAGTCAAACTGAAACAGTTCTCATCCTCTCTACTGTTATGCTCAGACCCTTTGTCCCGGAGAGACCACCAGGAGACCAAGCCGTAGGCAACCACAGAAAAGCCTTTATTCAAGCTTAAGCTTGGGTGCCCGACATAAACTGACACAGCAGTTCAGTACAGGGACCTCGGGCACGTTTTTACTTCAGTTTTTATAATTTTTAAACATAGAGCCTCAGTTTCCCTCTGCTAATTGGACAGTTCCACGTGGGTTTGCCTGACCTTTACCAGGATTGGTTATAGATACAGTTGATCATCAAAGACTGGTTAGACATTCGCTGTCCTTGTACATTCTATATTGGAAGATGTTTTCCCTGACTTTCCAGACTGTTACAGTAATAGTAACCACAATAACCATTGATCTATAGAAAGCCATCTTAACCTCAGTCAGGAGGGTCCCAAGTAAGGACGTTTTGCTTTCCCAACAGATGTCTAGGTCAGGGAGTGAGTCCGCTAAGGACATCCTCCTTGTTAGCCAGAGCCTGCAGCAAGCAGTTTTAACTTTAACTATTTCAATGCTGTAAGGGGGTCCTTACACTACCACAGCCACATTAGCCCATTGCTCTCATAGATGGTCGTAATAACCTTCTGCTCCTCTTTCCAGCTTTTTCTCCTTCTGTTTGTTCTCCACCCGGTGGGCAGGGTGTTATTTCAAAACTCAATTGAGATGATGTCATCCTCTGCTCACAACCTGTCTCCTTCCAGATCACTCTCTGATAAGCCGTGCCTACCTGACCAATGGAAAACCGAAAGAGGAAAAGAAACGGTGGACTCCAGTGTTCATTGGGAAATCCTGGGGTGTTCACCATGGTTTCGGACTTACCCAGATTTAAATAAAAAAAACTTGTTTATTTTTTTCTTACAAAATGTTATTCTACTCTTGTGACAGCCAAATGTTTTTCCTCTTTTTCTTTCTTTGGATAATTTTACTGGATCTACTACTTAATTGGCTGGTCATTATGGTGATTCATACAAATTTAATAAGCAGCTCTCTACTTTCTAAACACTTAAGGACTGCACGTTTGCAATAAATATTAAACCAAGCTATCATTTCAAAAATGCTTTTATTCATTTAAACTCATTTTGGCCTCATGATGTTAGTAGAAATAGCTAGCTAGCATTTCTGTGTACATGTATGTACTGGGGATTCAACCCAGGAGCATTCTATCTCTGAGCTACACTCCAGCCCTTTTTATTTTCTATTTTGAAACAGAGTCTCACTACATTACCACACACTGGCCTCAAACCTGCAACACTCCTGTCTCAACTTCCCATATACTGGGATTATAGGTGCACGCCACTGAGCCCAGCAGCTTGCATTTTCTGAATGCTTACCATGGACTTTGATTTCAAGAGAATCTTGAATGGTTACCAAAAGAAGCTTGTAGTACTGGGAGGCTGAAACAGGAGAATCATAGGTTTGAGGACAGTCTCAGCAATGTAGCAAGACTCTCAGCAACCTAATGAGACCCTGTTTCAAAACAAAAAATAAAAAGGGTTGGGGTGTAGCTTAGAGATAGAATGTCCCTGGGTTCAACCCCCAGTACCACACACATACAAAAACAAACAAACAAAACCTTATGAGGCAGATACTAGCATCTACATATTTTCAAACAGCCAATTTAGGCCCAAATAAGTAGAGTCATTTACCCAAAGACACACAGGATTGAAACTAGAATTCACACCCAGATCTCTCTAGCTATAAATTCTGACTCTGAATTACCTCACTACCTCTTGCTGAAGGGAGGAACTATAACATAACGAAGTCACAAGCATGAGTTCTAGAGTCAACTCAGCCAATGTGAATCCTAACTATTCTGCTATGTGGCTTCATGTGGGTTATGTTGACCCTCCGAGCCTCACTTTCCTCATCCGAAAAATGAAGCAATTCAGGTGTGATGGCACACACCTATAATCCCAGTACATGGGAGACTGAGACAGGAGGACCACAGGATCAAGACCACTCTCAGCAACTTAGCAAGACCCTGTTTCAAAATAAAATATAAAAAGGATTGGGGGTGTAGCTTGGAGGTAGAGTGCCCCTTGGTTCAATTCCCCAGTAGCAAAAAAAAAAAAAAAAGAAGAGAGAAAAAGAAAAGGGAGTGATTATGCCTGGCATAGATGATTGTGAAGATGGAATGAGGTAATGTAAGTAAAATGATAAAACATATTAGTTTTTATTATCCCTGATTTGATAGGTAAGGAAAGAAGAAACAGTGAAATTAAGGGGCTTACTCAAAGCTAATTGCTGCTAGGAAAAGAGTTCAAGAAGTGCTTACATTCCACCATTTTAGATCTACTGAAATGGCGATTCCGTACAATTTGATCTAATAGGTCTTCTGCCCAAGGCTCTGTGCTTTATTTACTGCACATCGGCTGGACCATAGACATGCATTTGAGAGCTGTAGTGCTGGCGGTTTTTAACAATTTGGGCATGAAGATTTGTCTCTCACAACTCCCTAATTGTCAGTGACAGTAGGAATGTGGGCACTTCTAAATTTCAATCTTCCCACAAACTTACAGCTTAAAACAGCACATTTATTATCTCACAATTTTTGTGAGCAGGAGTCTGGGCATGGCTTAAATAGTTAGGTCTCACAAGGATGCAATTAAGGCATGAACCAGCGCTGACACCTTATCTGAGGCTCAACTAGGAAAGATCTGTTTCCAAGCTTATGCGAGCTCTCGCCAGAATTCAATTCCTCGTGGTCGTGGGACTGAGACCTTTCCTTCTTGCTGTTCATTGGCTGAAAACCACTCTCAGCTCTCACATGAGGTTTCCCAACGTGCCTTCTACAAAGCCAGCAAGGGAGAAAGACAAACAGGGCTCCACAATCTTGTGTAATGAATCACTTCCATTCAATCAGGGGCACCCCACCATCTCAGCCATAGTCTATTGGATAAAAGCAAGTCACAGGTCCAGCCCACATTCAAGGGGAGGAGATTACACAAGAAGGATAAATTATTTGGGGGGCATCTTAACTCATTAAGTCTCAAGTTTTTAATTATATATAGGACCATGGGACATAATGGGTTAAAAGTCTCTCTAGCACACAGGGAATAGTGACAGAAATTCATGGATGTGGGAGAAAATAGTGATGATAGGTAATTGTAGCAATTAGTAGGTAGTATTTTAAAAGTCAGCCCACAGTTTGCCATGGGTTACCTACTTCTATTACTGATTTGACAAACTGCCCAGTGAAATCACAGATTCAAGCCAGAGAGTTGGACATTTTAAAATGCTACACTTCAGATTTGTGCACCATTGATATGTTATAACTCAATGAAATAGTTCGGGGGTTTTTACTCTTTCTTATAATTTCTTTTGAAGTAACCATAGTTTATTTCATCCTATGAGTTGTATGCTAGTGGTGTAACCTAATTTTTAATACTATTAGAGGGCTGATTATTTTCCTTGCTTTAAATAACAAAAGAAATTCTAATTTAGATCTCATTCAACCAAAACAAAACAAAAATCTCACTTTCAACATATTGCTACTCCCTGAAGAGACTGGAAAAGTCAAGCGTGGTTGCTTCATTGAAATGCTTGATCTTCTAAATAAGCTGACAACGAAATGACATATTTCAGTTGAATTTATCAAATGTTTATTATTTTTTGTTACCAGTTATTTGGGGGTAATTATGGCTCTGTAATTCCATAAACATGTTCTGATGTAAACAACTGTGAAAATTGCATTTTTTAATGCTCCAACTGTGCCCACAACATAATCAGAAGCAGTAATTTATTACTCAGACTAATAATTAGAAGTAATTAACTACTAGAAGCAATTAGGAATAGTAATTTATTTCTTAACATAATGTAATGAGCTGCTTTTTCAATGTATGTTTGAATATTTAGCAACCAGTAATTACTTTTACAGGAAAGAAAGAAACATGCTGTTTAGTTAAGAATCCTCGATGCCTGTCACGTGTGTCAGTCTGGGCCATTAACATGGAGGTTTGACAAGTCATTGGATACAATGGTGCTGAGATGGGTTCTATGATGTACTTGGAATGAAATTGTCTCAGGAATTGGATTTATTTCATCACTGACTATTTATTGAGTATCCCCTCGGTATTATGCCATGGATGGTGGGCATTGATTACATGAAAGTTGAATGAGATCGATACAGTTCTATCCAAAAAAGGTCACACTGTAGAGGAAGAAATGGACAGTGTGTGAAGTGGCATAATGGGAAAGTGTATGGTATAAGGAATGCAGCACAGAGTAAGGCTCTTTGCTTGGTTTCTAACACCAGCGTTCTCTGGCCTGTAATCCAGGGTGTTAACTAGAGGAAGATGGGGAAGAGTCTCTGGCACTAGCAAACCCACAGATGAAAATCCCCTGGTGTGGGAATGAGCTGGGAACCTCAGATAAGTTCAACAAAGGCCATGGAAGCTACAGTAGAGAACAAGAAAAAGATCTGGTCCCAACACAATTCCTGCCTGCCTGGCCACAGCAGTCGTGCTAAGAACTGTGGCCTTTTCCTTAAGAACAATGCAGGACCACTGCATAAGACGTGTCGTTTTGAGTGATCCTTGTAGCAGCTGTTTGAAGATAAAATGAAGAAACACAAGAGAGGATGAGGGGAAGCCAACTAGCATGCTGATGAGTGGTGCGGTTGGAAGATATGGCAGCCACACTGATGCAGGAAGGGGAAATACAGTCTAAATCATGAATACTGAGGAATAAAATTGGCAGAACTTAATGATGGACTGAATAAAATGGTGACAGAAAAAGAAAGGAAATGGCTTATACAATTGAATAGATGCAAAATCACAAGTTGACCTAGCGAATATAAGGTCAACCTGCAGATCTGTTTGTGGCTGTCTTTGGGGACATGTTGAGTCAGAGGTGCCCACGGGACATGAAGGGGTACTGATCAGCAGGCAGAAGTGTGTGACTATTTGGAGTTCAGACAGCAGGCCTCCATGAACGATATATGTTTTGCATGTCATCAACATAGAGATAATTTATTTGAAAGAGGACTTAGAATAAGGAGAAAGTCCAGTCTGGAGCTGAGCTTGGAGAAACCCCAACAGCCAAGCACTCTGCACCCCTCCCTGCCTATCTCTCAGGATGCTCAATGTGACTCATGCTGACAATTCTTCCCCGTAGGCCCCTTCATGACATTCCCGTGCCAATCAGTTTTTTGAGGGAGGCAATCCTTGGCTGCCACAGCTGCTGGTACCCCCAACCCAATTAGAACACAATGCTGATTTTCTTTCTAGAGCCTTCTATTGGTTCCAATGCTGTAGACTCTTGAAGTAGAGCCAATCTCAGTCTCCATTGTGTCAATTCATCCACATTGACCTTGATGCAGGAGGGAAGTTGCCCTCCCCCCTGCCTTGGTAGTTCTAGGGACATAGTTTCTTCACTAGGATCACACTGTAGCCTCTCCACCAAAGGATCAGGCAGAATGCAGAGAAGCCATGCTTGTGACACACAGAAACCCTGGGTGGGGCTGGGCCATGCTGACCAGTGCGTTGGCTGAACCGGTCTCTGTAACTCAGTTTTGTTTTGGCCACGTTGCCTCTCAAGAAAAAGTCCATGGTAATACTGTGGTCTGAAGCCAATACCAACTAAGTCAATAGGTGTTTTGCTAGCATTTGCAGTTTATGAAATCAACATGCCTTATCCTATTTAATTGTCTTAACAATCTTATGAGGTAAATGTCATTACCCTCATGACACAGATGAGGAAACCAAAGGTTCAGAGAGGTTAATTACTAGAATCACATTGCCAGTGGTTGGTGGAGCAGTAACTGAAAACCATATCTTACAACTCTAAATTTTGGACACTTATTACACCAGGCTCAAAGCTATCCAAGCCAGAAGAATCAACTGATAAAAGATTCCATCGTTCTATATCACTATACATGTGAAATTCGATAGGAATGTCCAGAGCAAAATGAGTCCAAGAAAGTTTTGGATCCTATCAACTTATGAAAAAAAGTTGCATAATTCATTGGCAGAACCGTAATTCCAGGAAGAACACATTGGAAGAATGGAGAGATGATTAAGCATTATGAGTTCAGAGACAAGAACATTAGAGAAAAGCACATTATCTAGATCTCTATTTGGTATTGCATCAGTAAGTACGAAAGATGTAAACTTTGTTTTTTAAGTATCATCCATCACCAGAAAAAGAATCATCTAGGATATGTATTAAAATGCAGATTTCCTGGCCCTTCCCAGCCTACTGACTCAGAATCTCTGGAAGCAAGACTAAGAAATTTGAATTTTTTAAAAAATAGATTCAGTGATTCCTTTGCACCCTAAAGTTAGAAAATTGTTGCAATAGAACATTGCAAAACTGTTTATTAGCCTGTTAGCAGAAAATGAGAACAGTGCTGGCTGCAGAACAAACTAAGTTTTCTTAATGTAACGAGTTTCACAGGGTGGAAGTCTTAGCGCTCTTAGAGCAGTTGTAGTCACCAGAGATAGGTGTCATGAGAAAGAAAACTAAATTTGGTTATGGAAAGTTTAAGTTTGTACCTTTCCAGATCTCCTGAGAAAATCATTTAAATCCTGAGTCTCAGATTCCTCATCCAAAAATAATCAAGTGGATTCCAGCCTTCTAAGATCATTTTAAGCATTACAGAAAATTCAGGAGGTAGAACTTTAAGCAGGTAAAGCTCTATCCATAGAAAAGCTTTGAGCCTTTTGTCAGATTTATGTTTTTGCCAGTTCCTATCCATGCATCACTACTAAATAGGACTACAGCAAATAGCAAACATTAAAATCAAGTCCGTGACCATGAGGTCTTGGCAAGTTGAGTTCTCGATGCCCTGAGAGGTTGGCTCTCTTTAATTTTGTTGCAAAAGATGGATGGCTGCAGGAATCAACTTAAATGCTGCCAGGAAAAGAAAATAGGCAGTATCATTCCTCATTTTCCCCATTGCATTTTATCCTTTTAGCTCCAAAGCTGGTTTTCACCCTACCAATACCTCCCATACAAGATAGATAGATAGATAGATGATAGATGATAGATAGATAGATAGATAGACAATTATTCTTTGAAAAAGCAAAATATTATCTGCCAGGCATGGTGGTGCACATCTGTAATACCAGTACTTGGGAGACTGAGACGGGAGGATTGTAGGTTCAAGGCCAGCCTCAGCAATTTAGCGAGCCCTGATTCAAAATTAAAAAATAAAATAAGACTGGGGGTAGAGCTCAGAGGTAGAACATCCCTGGGTTCAATCCCCAGTGCCCCCCCAAATTATCTTTATGTATTTTCTGAATGATATGCATAGACATGGTTCTCATGAGATGCTTTTGATTATCTTGCCCTTTGGGCAACTTTTAAGTTTATGTTACTGTAGTCTCTGCTAGGCTGGTAAACATATAACACAATGAAGTTGATTCTACTATTGTAACACTCCCCTCTCCCTTAATTAAATGAGAAATATCATTTATTCATCTTCTTGGACTGGTATTCACTTCCTTTTCACCAACCCAGTGTTTTATTTTGACTTCAAAATATCTAGGTGTGCATGCCATTTCTGTGGTTAGTCAGTAAGCAGTTATCCATAATTAATCCTGCTTCTGAGAGTAACTGAATTATTCCACTATCCTTTCTTGGCACTAAGAATGAGTTTGACCCATTCAACTAGGAATGAATTGAACTGGTTTCCTAGAAATACAAGTTAAACCATCTAACCTATAGTTATACAAATTTTAAGAAGAGTCTTGAAAAACTAACAATAAAAGAGAAGGAGAAAGGAGAAAATAATTTGGTTGTACCAAGTACCTTCAACATGAAAATTACTAGACTAAGAACTTTACACTCATTGCTTCATCTAATCAAAACTCAGCTTCTACCAGGCATGGTGGCACACACCTGTAATCCCAATACTTGGGAGGCTGAGACAGGAGGATTGCAGGTTCACAGCCAGCCTCAGCAACTTGGTGAGGCCCTCTGCAACTTAGTGAGACCCTGTTTCAAAATAAAAATATAAAATAGGGCTGGGGGTGCAGCTCAGAGGTAGCATGCCTCCTGGGTTCCATGCTCAGTACAATAAATAAATAAATAAATAAATAAATAAATAAATAAATAAATAATCTATCTCAGCTTCCCCACCATGGCATGCATTGTAATTTCTCCTAGCCGGTCCCCACCTTGGACTGCACTTGCAGTCAAAATTTTATTTTGCTGAAAAATCCACACAAGGAATAGCAGAGTGATTTTTTTAATGTGCTTTTATTGGTGCATTGGAGTCTCACATCACAACGAATATCTATTTGATATTAACATACATGCACACAGCTCTTAGTGCCCCCCCGCCTCCCCCCACCCATAAGAGTACCGAGAATGATGTTGGTTTATTCTCACATGTACATATTGTTTATGATAGTCTGGGGTGATTTTTATTGTTTTGCCCCTGTATGTCACCCTTTCTTTAGCTCTTGCTGCTTTTAGGATTCTTTCTTTGGCCTCTACCTTAGACATTTTAATTATTACGTGGCGTGGGGAGGTCCTTCTTTGGTCCTGTCTTAATAGTGTTCTATATGTTTTCTGTATGTGAATGTCCAAATCCTCTTGTATGTTCGGAAAATTCTCTGAAATTATTTCTTTGGAGAGGTTTCTTATACCCTTGGTCTGTGCTTCTAAACCTTCTTTGCTGCCTTTTATCCTTAGATTAGGACGTCTTGCATTGTCCTGTATTTCTTGGACGGCCAGGGTGTGTTGTTGTAAAATCTTCTGTATATCGTTGACTATGTTTTCAGTTTTGAATGAACTGTCTTCCAGGAGTGATACCCTGTTTTCCATGTGGTTGAGCCTACTTGAGTTGGTTTCTATTGCAGTCTTTGATTTGTTTATTGACTCTTTCATTTCGTTCAGTATTTCTTTCTGATTCTTTCTTAGAACTCAACTTCCTCCTTCATCTCCTTTATGCTTTGAGGCCTTTCATCATTCTGAAGATGAAAATTCTGAATTCTCCATCTTGCATTTCCTGTAGATCAGTATCAGTAATCTCACTTGATGCATTGTGAGTGTTTCTTGTTTCCTCACTGTTCCTCATTCTCATATTTTTGGTGTTTTCAATTTTGTGTTTCTGTTGCCTCCACATCATCTTCCTTTCTATGTATAAGACCTCTTGATGGTCCTGTAGACCCAATTGGGTCAGTACGCTGCAGGCTGTGGTTCCCTCCCGTCTGGTTGACCGGGGCGCGGTGTGTGGGGGTTGCACGCAGGTTCCAGAGCTCAGGAGTTGGCATGTGAGGCGCATTTCGAGGCTCAGTGTTGGATGTGAGCTCCGAGGTGCGGGTGACAGTGCCGGAAGATGCCCGGTCTCTGAGGCATGGGTGCTGAGGGTCGCCCGGGCCCCAAGGGGTGCACACATGTTCCCGGGCTCTGATGTGCAGCGCTGAGTATCTCACGTGGGCCTGAGGGGGGTGCGGACTCCGGATATTGGGTGGCGGTGCCTGAGGGTGCATGGGCGCTGAGGCATGGCACAGAGGATTGCACGCGGGCCCCAGGGAGATGCACGGGCTCCTGGATCTCAAGTGGCGGCACCGGAGCGTGCCCTGGCTCTGAGGCAGTGAGGATGATTGTGCGGGTCTCGGGTGGCGGCGCCAGAGGGCATCCATACTCTGAAGCATGGCACAGAGGCTCCCGCGCAGGTGAGAGAGGTGTAGGCTCTGGGTCTCGGGTAGCAGTGCCAGAGGGTGTGGGGGTCTGAGGCAGGGCTCAGAGGGCTGCCTGGGTCTCAGGTGGCAGCGTTGGAGTCTGGGGTGGGACTCGGAGGGCCGCCAGGGTCGCACAGGAGGGCGCTGGAATCTGAGGTGGTGCGCAGAGGGCCCCCTGGGATGGCGCAACTGGCCAAGGTGGGGAGCAGAGGGCCACCAGGATCATGCGGGAGGGTTTGGCTGGCCGAGGCGGGGAGCGGGGGCCTCCCGGGTCACGTGGGACGTCACAGATGGCCTAGGTGGGGCATGGGGGGCCGCCCGGGTCGCACGGGATGGTGTGGCTGGCCGAGGCGGGGTGCAGGGGGCTGCCTGGGTCTTGACTGGCGTGGGGGTCCAATGCACGGGTGATGGAGATCGCGAGGGCTCATAGCGCAGTGGGGGTAGGTACGTGGCTGTGGCAGGAGCCCACGCTAGGGCAGCCTTTGAAGGGTATTCATGATCTGCTGCTGGGGTGGCCCCACCACTCACAGAGTTCTTCTCCGGTTTCTTCTCCCGATTTGTTGGTGGCACCAGGGGCTATTAACCTCGGCTGTAGGGTCTGGGGTAAGATGGCTCCTTACCGATCCTGCTGACACGGGAATGCAATTTCTGTGGGATTCTGTAGCTGGTAGACTCTGTGTCTGTGTAGTCATACTCAAGTTACTGGATATTGGGTTTTGGTTCTTCTATGGCTGTGCGATGTTGTTTAGTTCTGAGCCCCCAAGGAGATTTTGAGATGATTTTGAGACAGGCTCATTCAGGGGCTCCTATTCCATCGCCATCTTGGATCCTTCCCCAGAGTGATTTTTTTCAACAACATAGATTGAATTTCTCCATCACTCAACCCATCAAAACCATTAACGTGTCATCACTTACTGGCCCCTTGACTCTCACATCAGGAAAGTGTACCTCTTTGTGGAGGCTTTTGATACCAATTTTGCTATAATAGTTCTGACTCCCCTCATAGCCAACCATCAAGATGGCATGGGCCTTTAGATCATCTTAATCCAGTCCCCAGTCCCCCGCTTTGGAGAAGAGAAAATCAAGGACAACCTGGCAAATAGGCAGCCTCTATACCCTTTCTTGCTTTTATGCGCATCAACAGGTACTTAAATAGGTGGAAAAATTTCCAGATCCACCCATCAAGGAGGCATCACTCCACCTGGTTATCCTAGGACTTCTGTTTAATCTTCCTTTAAATCCAATTTTAATTGTTAGTTGTTTACATTGATTTGAGGGACCACTCAGTATATTATCCCTGAACAGAACTGAGATGCATCGCCCCCACATCAGCATCCCAGCAACCAGTGAGCAAAACTGCCACATCCTGCCCCTCCACGGAAATCAGAGTTATTGTAGCCTAGCCTTGACATTATTTCCATTCTTCAGAGCCCCTGTGAAATATCACTACATGGTGTTCAGGTATGAAAAAGAATGAAGATCATGGAGTAATCTACAATTTTACAATAGATAAGTGGAGATCTGGTGACTCCGAGAGCCAATGATGATATGGAACCAACCTCATGATCCTTGGGCTAAAGAAGAAATTTTCCAGACATTTCCTCATTGAAGGAGAGGTGAGGAGTCAATGCCTATTAAAGTTAACATCTGTTTTATATCGGGGAAAAGAAATCCACTGAAGCTAAACGCACCTGGAGGTTTTGGTTATGACGATCCAACAGGCAGCCTCACAGAAAATCCAAAAGTCAAACCAACACAGATTCACAGAGCTAGAACTGGGGAGTTGGACATTTCAGCTATTTTTTGTGTCTTTCAGAGGCCATTTGGTCTCTCTAAATCCTTCTTCTCTATAGTATCAGCTCTATTTTCTCTTAACTATCTCCTTTGGCCAGGAACCAACCTAACACCCAAGGTTCAACTCTAAGTCACTTCCAGATAAGCAAATTTAATATACTCTCCATCTCTTTTCTTCACTCTTCTATAGGATTGTTCACCTTGGGTCACTTAACTTTCCCCGGTCCAGTCAGCAATGAGTTATGAGGCACAGAGGGTAACCACACAACCACTTTCAGGAAAGGAGTGTGAGCAGCTTAAATTAGAGGGGTGTTGGCATGGTGCACGTACAGTAACCATTCAGCTATAGAAGTAGACTGTCTCAGACTAGTTATTCAGTTTCTCTCCCCCCCTCTTTTACTTTATTTTTCTTTTTCCTAAAATACCAGAGGATTAAAGAATCAGAGACAGGCCCAAAGCAGGATTTAGGATTGACCTAAATAAACAGTAAGTTTATGGCTCAGTGACAAAGAAGCAATGTTTGCTTCCCCGAACACACACACACACACACACACACACCACCTATCCCAAGTATTTAGCATGTAAAATACACATTAATAAACACTCAAAAATATTCACTGAATGACAAATGAATAAATGGATGGATGGATGGATGGATGGATGGATATTTGCATGGGTGTGAGTTTCTATAGCTAATAGTATTACAAAACTTGAAAGAAATGTTTTTCACATCTGTATTAAACCATTGGGGCTGCTATAACAAAATATCATAAACTGGGTAGTTTGGCAAGAGAAATTTGTTTCTCACAGTGCTAGAGGCTGGGAAGTCCAAAATCAAGGCATCGGCACCACTCAGTGTCTGGTGGAGCCCTGTTTTCTGGCTCTTAGACAATACTTTCTTGCTGTACCTCTAAATGGTTGAAGAGAGTATTGAGGTCTGTGGAGCCTCTTGTAAAAGGACACTAATTTCATTCATGGCAGTTCTACCCTCATGTCTTCATCCCCTCCAAAGGACCACCTCCTAACACCATCACCATGGAAACCAGGATTGGATTTCAATGCATGGATTTGGATGGGGATGTAAACATTCAGAACATGGCAGCTTCCAATAGTGTAGGACGGAGAAGCCACAGAACATGGAGGCAAAGACTATGGACTCAGCAGACAGACTTCCTGGGTTGAATCAGTGGGAACTTGGGCAATTGACTTAGTTTCTCTGTGCCTCCGGTTCTTTATCTAGAGGATGAAGGTGAAATTAATACTACTAACTGTGTAGGGTTGGGGTGAGGATTAAAAGAATTAATGTATAAAAAGTGCTGAGAAGGACTTCTGGCATAGTAAGCACTATATGAGAATTAGCTATTATAATTAGACTAGATAAATGAACTGTTTCCATAAATTCAATCTAATTCAACAAAAATATATTGATATTTATGCATCACAGATAAACATTCATATGTATAATATATACATATATCTCAAATACAAATATAGACAAATATGTGTGTATACACACACAGAGAGACATACACACATTAAAATATCAGGTGAGGGCTGGGCGTGGTGGCGCATGCCTATAATCCCAGTACTTGGGAGGCTAAGACAGGAGGATCGTAGGTTCGAACCCAGCCTCAGCAACTTACTGAGGCTCTCAGCAACCTAGTGAGACCCTGTTTCTAAATAAGAAATTAAAAAAATATCCGGCTAGGGGCATAGCTCAGAAGTAGATTGCCGCTGGGCATGGTGGCGCATGCTTGTAATCCCAGTACTTTGGGATTACAAAGGCGGAGGCGGAGACCTGAGGATCCGGGTTCGGGGCCAGCCTCATCTCTCTCTCTCTCTCTCTCTCTCTCTCTCTCCTCTCTCTCCCCCCTCTCCCCCCCCGTCTCTCTCTCTCTCTCTCTCTCTCTCTCTCTCTCTCCCTACCTAGTGAGTTCCTCCGCAACTTCGTGAAACCCGGTTTCCAAATAAAGTATAAAAAAATAGGGCCAGGCCGGGGGTGTAGCGCAGAGGTAGAACGCCCTTGGGTTCAATCCCCGGTACCACAAAAAAAAAAAATGCCTCTGGGTTCAACACCCAGTATCAAAAAAAAAAAAAAATCAGGTGAGGGAGACAACAGCATAAGCAATTAACCCATGAGGTAATTTTTTTAAATGTTACAGGAAAGTGCCCATAAGTTGATGAGAAATGGAGAGGAATAAGAGATTAATTCTAACTGAAAATTTTCTCATGTATGGCTCAGAAATTCCAGTGGTTAGGAAAGTTGCCAGTTTGTACAAGAACAGAGGTGAAACTTGAACTGAAAAGAGCCCACCCACTGTACGAAGCAGGGCTGAGAAGCAAAGTGGAAAAGACATTGTGTAAGGATGGGGGCTGATTTGGAACCAGATCCTGGCCTTACGAGTCACCGGGCCTTGTCTGGGAGATTTGGGTTGGATTTGGCCCAAAGAAAATAATGCATTCCTCTCCCATTAGCATCCTGGGTAGAGCTTATTTTGGCTGAGACAGGCCCAGCAGGTGGCCAGGTACTAAAATCACTGAGCAGCAAATGCTTCCTGGCCAGGGGTATTAGGTGGTCACTGCCCTTCCGGACCCCCCTCTCTCACAGCTTCTCACAGCCTCTCTCACTCCATTTGCTCAGCAGATTCTAATTGCAGCCATCAGCTATCAGGAGATGGACTGAGCTGGGAGGCGATGCTGCAGAGAAGCCCTCTCTCCTTCCTGCAGGAACACGATGACACTGTCCTATGTCTCACCAAAGTTGCTGAGTACTTAACTTTCTGTTTGTGGCCATGGAGCCCAGAAGAAACACGCCTCCTTGGACTGCGCTCACCTGGAGTGTTGCTTTATGGGGTGTCGGAGAGGGGTTTGTGTAAATCAAACCTGCTTTCCAGTTGGTTCTCAAGGTCATTTCAGGACTGCAGCATCCTCATCCGGACCTGACTGCCATGAGCACTGGCTCTGAGTGTCTCTGTCTCAGCCTCTAAAGCCACGTCAGGATGTGAAAGAAAAAAAAAATCACAGTGTGTTTAAGGACCACATATTTCTAAATGTCTCCATCCTATTTAAAAAGAGCCAGAACAGAAAATGAGTTGACCTGAGGGCTCAAGAAAAAGTTATAAAAATCGTTACAAGGCCTGATTCAAAAATGAATGTCACGTAATGCAAACGGCACGGATGTTGGAAGTCAACACAGCAGTTGCCACCTGTGTGGCCCCAGACACAAGGCTTAACTAACGCCTGCTTCACAGGCCTAAAATGAAAATCCAGTTAGACAATATTTGTAATGCACCCAACTCAGGAGCTGTTCCAAAGTTTGCCTCTTTCCCTGTGTACTTCTTGCTATAAATAAAATATTAGGTAGAAACTAAGGACCCAGAGAATGGAGAAGTGGCTATGGTATGATCCAGACTAGATGTGGTAAATTTACATTCATCCATCATTCAGAGAACCATTATTGAATTCTTACGTGGTGTGGGTTCCAAGCCCACACAATTTGGCTATTGTGAGATGTGTAAAATTGAGAAACAGACATGAAGTCTATCCATAGGAACTTTAAAGCCTCACAATGGGGAAAGATATATATGCAAAACATGAATGTGTATGTTAGATCATAATTTGGGATCTAGGAGAGGTGCCAATAATTATGTTGGGGCTTCAGAAGATAAAGATGATATATGGTTGCTACATATTTCCTTAATATTGTGGGCTGGAAATAAAGCCACAGGTGATGACAAAGTGCTTCAGCTTCCCTTGGAGGACTGAGGTAGGGTCCCTGGGAGGAGATTCCATCTGAGGGAATGAACAAAAGTACAGCTAAGCATTCAGGCTTTGAGGGTCTACTGAGTCAGTGCTGCTGTGCTACACATTTCAAACATGCCCTCGTCACTCCTCATCCTAACACTGAAAGATATAAAATATCTCCCACTCACCAAAGAAATAAGTATCTCTGAAAGACTGTTTTGCCCCCAGTCACGCAGTGAGAGCTGAAGCCAGAATTTGGTCCCCATTTCTCTGACTCCTAAGCACCTGCTCTGAATCACTGTGTTATGTACAGAAGAAAGGAATCCGTACAGAATGCAAATAGCAAACAGTGAGTAGCCCCACTTGGTTGGAATCTAGAGTGCCTAAACATAAATAATAAGTGATAAACAAGGGGAAAAGCTGGGACAAAATGAGAGAAAGTCCCAAGTGTTAAAGGGTTTTGTCCTTTGATTTTGTATTCAAGAACTAATTCAGAAGAATGGACAATGGAAAGAGAGCCTGTATGTTTTCCACTAGGGAAAGCTTTAACCACAAAGATAGAAATGAGAGATAAAGAGCTCTATAGCAGGAGCTTTCTCTTAGGTCAGCAAATGGGTAAATCAGGATAGGTTAGGTTATACTCCAATTACATGAAATCCCAAGACATCAGTGGTTTGAAACAATACTCTTTCTTATATTGCATGTCTACTGAGGGTCGGCAAGAAAGCTATTATGGCTTGGATATGGAATGTCTCCCAGAAAAGCTCATGTATTGTCAATGCAGAAATGTTAGAGATGAAACAACTGAACCAGAGCTCTAACCTCATCAGTTGATAAATCCATTGATAGATTAATAATCTGAATAAACTTACTGGATAGTAACTGTGGGCAGGTAGGATGGAGCTGGAGGAGGTAGGTCACTGGGGATGTGGCCTTGGGGACTATACCTGTCCTTGGTCCCTTCCTCTCTTTCTCTGTGTCCAGCTACCCTGATAAGCACATGATGATTCTGCATAGAGCCAGCCAACCATGGACTGAACCTCCAAAACCATGATCCAAATGAACATTTCCTCCTGTAAGTTGCTCCTGTCTGGTATTTTGGTCAGAACAACAAAAAAGCAAACTAATACAAAAGCTTCACTTCCCAGCAGCTTACTTCAGAATGTTGGCTGACAACGTGGCCACCAATGCCAACTCTGGCAGAGGGCAAGAGAAGCTCTGGGTGGCCTGTATCTCAAAGGTCTGTCCCAGAAGTAACATGCATTGCTTCCATTCTAATTTATGATATCATCTGCCCAGAAAGAAGTGAAATCCTAGATTGGACACAGAAAAGGAGAGCAAGAAAAATAGCACTAATGACTATGCTAGCCAACCCAAGTTCTGAAACTGCCCAGGGTTTTATGCCAACCTTATATGCGGCACCCCTAGGAATGACCACCAGCTCTGGAGAAGAAGGGCGCCCTCTAGGGATAGCGCAATAAAATGCAACCTCACTCCAACCCTTAGATTTGAATGAATATTGAGATCACTTTATTGTCTTTAATATAGTTAATACTGAAGTCATAGGGATTATGCTCAGATAAGAAAATAGAAATTAGAAGGGGAACCATAAGTAAACGGTTGACCCCTAATCTCTGTCTGACCCTACTGTCTTGGGGCATGTTTAATGACGCCTCCCTGGGTAGTAAGAGAGGATTTAGCTTAGCCAGGAGAAGAACTCATCAAAGAGGCAGTCTATGGGAGCATATGCTGTAGATCATACGAATGCAGGTGTGTGTGTGTGTGTGTGTGTGTGTGTGTGTGTGTGTCTGTGTTTCCATTCTGTTACCCCCATGCATTTAGTGGCTTGTTGAATGTTTACATATATCAGTTTAAGCATATGTGATTGGTTCTTTAGCTAATCTGGCTAGCAGGATCATACAATTATATTTTGTTGGTGATGAGATAGTGGTTAAGCTGAGCTAGAGACTCTGGGATATCTAGGATCTTCTCCCTAACCCTCTCCTTATAGTCTCAAAGCTTCTTCTTTTTATGTGGCCTCTTCACACAGTCTCTCCTTAAAGGTAATCAGATTTCTTACATGGAAGCTAATAGTCCCCAAGAAAGCAAAAGTAGGAATTTCTAGGTCTCCTTAAGACTTAGGTCTGGAACATGCATGACATCACTTCACTGTATTCTGTTGGTTAAAACAGTTACCAGGCTAGCCCGCATTCAAACAGAAGAAATCAGTCAAGGATGTGCATACAAGAAGGCATGAATCAATTGAGGCCATTGATGTAGCAGACCATCACAATATGCTTGAAAGATAAGATTCTCCCAGCTCTAGCCTTCCCCTTCCAGGAAGGTAGAAAGTTCAGAAAATATAGAGAATGGGCTAGCTAGAATACTTCAAAAAGAGACACCATGACTACCTTCTAGGAGAATTTCATCCATACCACTTATCCTCATCCATGTACAAAAGTAGAGGAATCAGTCTGTGTGCCCTCTCAGAAGGCTAAGCTAGCTTTCCCCAGACACATCCTTGGAAAACAGTCCACAGTTGGTTCCCAGGAGAGAGGAGGAGAAAAATGCCTAGTCACTGGCTTCAGAAAACAATTACCAGACACAAATGATCAAAATGCCTCAGGGCTAAGCTTCATACATTTGAGACAGATCAGATCTCTACCAGCGTGACAGGAAATAGTAATGGGAATTCTGGAGTTGAAGCAGACACAACTTTCCCTACTTCCAGAGGGGCCCAAAGTTCATAGCTGCCATGTCCCAAGAAGAGAGAAGCCACCACCATCTCTAAGAAAGGATCTGAACTTGAACACCACAAAGCAAAGAAGTAAAAACAGAGAGAAGCTTGATTTATTTGATGTTGTTTTGAAAATAAACCCAACTAGGCATTTTATTGGTTTGTCCTGATATCCTCATTTTAGAAATCCTTATCCTCAACTTATGAGATCTCAGTGGCTTTCTGCTTTCTTCTGTGAAGAATTAAGACTAGTAACTACTATCAAGAGCTGAAAAGTAATAAAAAGGTGAGAGGAGACTGAAATTGAGAGGACCCTGCCAGATTTTTAATCTATTTCAGAACCAGAGTGATGTTAGCTGATTATTAGATGCATTAGAGTTCATCCACTTCAGAGGAACACCCATTGTAACTCTAACACTTCCCAGAGTAGAAGGAGGAGCACATATCCACACCACAGCATTTATCAGAGCTTTATCAGACAACACAAGAGCCCTGTTTGCTCTAAGGTGACAGCTCAAGCTTTTCCAACAATAACATGAGGATTTCGTAATAATCATTATGTCAGTTAGTGTCCCAGCAGGAAATAGAATTCCACTAAAAAAGATTTAACAAAAGAGAATTTATGGCCACTGATAGAATTAGGGAATCAACTAATGATGTGGAGGTACTCAGAGACTAGCAACAGCAATAAGTCATCACCTCCCAGTGGCTGAAGGGACAATGGAAGAAAATCATCTCCACAGCGTCTAGCGAGAGCTGAATCGTGAAGAAGAAAACTCTACAAAAACGGGATTGCAGAAAGATGGGGACACTATCCACAATGTAACACTGAAACAGGGAGGGAACGGGGATCTAAATACTCCACTCTCCCTCCAAAAACCCCCAAGCCCTCCAGTCTCCTGATAGTGCCGTTCACTAGCTGAATCGAACTCCAAGCCAGTGGCCAATGGGACCCTAAGTAGAATCCAAACAGATCAGCCTCCAACACACAGAGAGCTGAGCAGGAAGGAGGAAAAGAGAAAAAGAAAAATGGGTTAGCAAGGGTGGTTAGGCGTGAAACAGAGAGTAAACCAGCACCGGGGGGAATCAGTGGGATGGTGGGCGGTGAGCAGGTATCGTGAGTCCTAGCAATAGAAATAGGAGTATGAGCAACTCTTAAAAACATTTAAAATTAAGCCAGGCATGGTGGTGCACACCTGTAATCCAAGTATTTGGGGGGCTGAGACAGGAGTTATCATAGGTTCAAGGCCAGCCTGTGATAACTTAGTGAGACCCTGTTTCAAAATTTTTAAAAATTAAATAGGAGCCAAGCATGGTGACACACACTTGTAATCCCAATACTTGGGAGGCCGAGACAGGAAGATCCAGGTTCATGGCCAGCCTCAGCTACTTAGTGAGGCCCTCCACAACTTAGTGAGACCCTGTTTGAAAATAAAGAATAAAAAATAGGGCTGGGGGTGTAGCTTGGAGGTAGAATGCCCCTGGGTTCAATCCCCAGTTTGGCAAAAAAAAAAATTAAATAGGGCTTGGATATAGCCCAGAGGTAGAACACCCCTAGGTTCAATCCCCAGTACCATTAAAACGATGTTTGCATGTATATTTCTACCACCCTGAAACCCAATGATTACAAATGCACCAAAAAATAAAATAAGATAAATAAATAAAATTATATTCAAAGGACGATGGGGTGAAAAAAGAAAGAATTCAGTCTTATTCAGTCTGTATTACAGATTTGGGCAAGTCTAGAGAAGAAATTATGGGTACGACTCAAAAGTAGTTATTGAGCGCTGCTAAAGGGAAAAAGATTCTAATTAAAGGATCTAGCACCACCAACCTGAAGCAATTTCAGCATCAAAATAATTACTATAGTCATATGATTAATTGAAACAAGCTGTACCTCTGAAAGCCCATTAGTTCATAATGGTACTCCAAAGACAAATTTAGACATAAAGTATTTTTTAAATGCAGATCTAAAAATAAAAGAATGGTGAATATAGTAAAGTATGTTAATTTCTACTTCTTTTTAGGAAGTTTATAGTACAAGTATAAATGAATATGTTGTTTCTTCTATTCAAGACATGTATATGAAGTTTCAATATGTGTGATTTCTTTATGTCAGTAAAAAAATAAAAAGTAAATACAAAAAAACAGGATGAGACAAATACTCCTAGATATTATTATAATAAAGTATAAAGGCAGCTTAACATATATTCCAAAACATATAAATAAATGAGACTCATATTTCTTTAAGAGGAGAGTTAATTATGCAAACTCATTCCCTCGTCTCCAAGGAGAACAAACCTCTGGTGGTTAATTAAATGCAATAAAATACATGTTAGTAACATATATGTTTAATGATGCAAACAGACCAGGTCAGCATATCACAAAGTGGTCAATAGGTCATGGAACATAGACCATGTGAGATACTAAATGTGAATTATGACTTCTGCTCCTACACAGGAGCAAAGGATTATGAAATTATCTTCTCATTATATACAACAAGAGAACTGGAATATAAGAAATAACTATTCATAAATGTTGGACAACATATATAACAGGACTATAATCCCTGAAAACATAGAAACAAATGAACTATGTTAATTAAAAATAGAAAGAAAGGCATTAAAAATAAAATCAATTTTAAAATAACAGACATAGGAAAAATCAGGAAATTGTAACCTGTACCCTGGAGAAATATTAACATAGCAGCTTTATTTGTAATCACCCAAAACTGCTGACAGCCCAGATGTCTGTTGGATGGATTGTGGGTATATCTGTAGTATTATTACTACTACTACTACTCAGAAATAAAAAGTAATGAATTACTGATATGTACAACTTAATTAACTCACCAAAAATATTATACTGAGCAAAAGAATGCAGATAGGAAAGAGTGCATGCTATATGGTCCTATTTATTCAAAACTCTGAAAACATAACAATGCAGATCAGTGATTGCATGGGGGTCAACTCCAGGGTCCTAGTGGGGATTGATCATCAAAGGGCGCAGGGTAATAGAAATATTGTATGTATTGGTTTGGGTGTTAGTTTCATGGCATATCATTTGTGAAAATTTACTAAAATGTATACTCAAAATGGATGCATTTTTGTATATAAATTGAATCTAAATAATGTTGAAAAATACAATAAAATAAAAAAGAAAAGAAAAATATATACATCATTTTGTGGGAGAAATGCCAAATTGCAGATATGGAAGGTGTGGACTTAAGTCTTATTAGCATAGTTTGTCTCTACTGGTCATGAAATGTGTTTGAATGGCCTTGGACAAGGCAGAAATTCTTATGCACTGACCGAGAATCAATTGGTCTAACACCTAGGTACTAAAATCTTAAGTAGTCAACAAAGACATTCTTTTTCTTTTGAGCCTGGTATGATTATTGCTTCCCTAGACTAGATATCAAAATAACATCATGAAAGGTCTAGAAAGATCCCAGCTAAGGGAAGAAATAACCTGAGAAAATATAATCCAAATATGGAACTAATGAGGAAATTAATTGAGACCACAGTGATGACATCCTAGAATAGGTTTGGATGCAGGTATAATAGTATGTTCTGTAATAAGTCTCTCCATCTTTTGCTTGCTGCTTAATACATGTGCAGCCTTTAAAAGAATAAGTTATACTAAATTTAAAGTTGCAATTAACTATTTGAGAAAATTTAATTGATCAAATTTTAAGTCAATAATTTCAATACCCATGAAAATTTGTTTTCAAAGCTTTGATTCTTCTATATATGAACTTTTGCATATTAAATGAGTATTTACATCCACATACAAAAAGCACCTCAGACTATTTATCAACACAGATAAGGAAAATAAAACTCACGGAAGTTAATTTGTTTAGGGCCTGAGGACTTTCCTGACTCTTATATGTTATAGTCTCTCTCGCTCTCTCCCTCTCGCTCCCCCCATCTCCATCTCTCCCTCTATCTCTATCTCTATCTCTCTTTTTAAACAGGGTCTTGCTATGTTGCCCAGGTTCGTCTTAAGCTCCTGAATTCAAGTGATCCTCTTACCTCAGCTTCCTCAGTAGCTTACAGGCAAGTGCCACCTTATCTCTTAAGATGAAAAAGGGAAAGATTAAATATATTCTAAGAAGAGAAGACAGCATAAGAAATGGTTGAGAAATGGGTGTCGATGGTAACTGAGCCAGAATGACATGGGACAGCATGGTACAATGGAGAACATTAGACCAAAAGCCAGGAAAGCTGGGGTCTTGCCACAGGATGACTGCCCATGGTCAGCGGAATAGAACAAGTCACTTCACCTATCCAGACCCTCATTTCCTAATAAAGTGCCTGGATATAAAATTTCCAAATACCTTCCACCTCAAATTGTGAATATTGAAAGTGGTGTTATGTTATTGTCCCCACACATATAAAACAATAAGATAGGAAAAATAAAATTTTTCAAAACTCTGAAAAGATTCTCACATCTGCAAAAAGATGAGAATCAAAAGGAAAACAAATACAAAGAAGTTCAAGTCAAATGTAAATGTGAACTTTAATGGTAGATTTGTCTCCAAACTTCCTGGCAGCCAAAGTAAAAAGGGAAACAATCAGACAGAAGCAACAGTATTCTATAGCATATAAGAAAGCAGGCTTTGGAGTCAGACTCCCTAGGTTCATGTCCCAAATCAACCACCTACTGATTATGAGACTGACCCCAGGTAGGTTTTCTTATCTGGAAAATAAAATTATATCAGTACATACTTCATAGGATCCTTGCAAATACTTCTATAAGTCAATACTTGCTTGGCATAGTTAATTCATAATATCTGGAAATTGCCACTTACTGTTGGTATCTGGAAATTGGTCAGTATTACTATTTTAATTTTATATTTTACATAATTTAAGCAGAGCATTTGATCAGAAATGGTAATTCCAATTGATTCCTGCTTTAAGAAAATGTTATGACTGCTCTGCCTCTTGTTTATGGTCATGAATGACTTTTAATCGCCTAAAAGCATGAAGTAATGAATGGAAACAATTTTTCTAAAGCTAAATATCCCAAGAATCTGGCATGGTGCCCAGACCATCATGAATGTCCCATAATTGTTTATTGAATGACAGGGTGTGACACTAAGAGTCAGCAATACGAATAAAATTAATAAAAGTGCATGCTTTTGACGTCCTTCAAAGGAATCTCCTAGCATATTTTCTTTCCTTCTTAAATGTTTGAAGATAATATCTTTGGTCCAGAAGAGAGATAATGCGGATACAAACTAAGCACCCTTAGCAAAGTTTAGTGAGATGATAGGTCTTTTGTATCTGAAGTTTCAATACTGCATCCATTCAATGTCAAATGTTATAAATATTGTTTAACAGGCATTTATGAAGTACCTACAATGTTCCGGGTTCTTTGCTAACTGCTAGGAATGCAAGCATGGTTAATATATAAGGTCCTAGCCAGGCCTGGTGGTGCATGCCTGTAATCCCAATACTTGGGAAATAGACAGGAGGATCGCAGGTTCAAAGCCAGTCTCAGCAACTTAGTGAGACCCTATTACAAAACAAAAAATAGAAAAAGCTGGGGGTGTAGCTTGGAGATAGAATCTCCCTGGGTTCAATCCCCAACACCAAAGAAAAAAATATATTATATACATACACAGAATGTCCTTGGGGAGAGAACTTCTCAATGTCAATAACATTAATTTCCATAACTTCGAGAATAAAAAAAGGAGACTTGCACCAATAAAAAAACAAAGACGTGCACAAATAATACAGAGCATATGTGAGAGCCATAAGAACAGCACAGATTAAAAGTGCTGCAGAACACAGAGGAGGGTGGATTACATAAACTAACATCCTTGCAGCCAAATACTGAATGTCAAGTGCACAAATGGAAAATCCATCCCAGCCCCGCCTCGCCTGCCTGGGCTCTGTTCAAAGCCACCATGAAATAAGTCAGCAAAACCAAATGCTGTAATAGCCCCTAATGAAAGCCTCAGACAATTGAAATCCTTCTTCGGTGCTTGACACTTGTCCCAAGGAAAGACTGCCATGTCGCCTGCCATGCATTGACTCTGATGGAAGGGCAACAGCCGATGTTTAAACATTCCATCTCCTGAAGTTGTCTTTCCGAAATGTACCCAATTCATCTTGTGTGAGGTGAAAGACGTGGTCAGATTTCTGAGTGATGAAATCATTCAAAAAGGATCCCGCCACCACAAGCAAGATATTGCTGTATTAATATTTGATTCAAGGGAGCGTGGGACTGGTTATCAATAATTCAGCCATCATTTAATATCAGAGACGTGGAATGCGCCCGATGGTTGTATTAGTTTACACATTAGAGTGACTAAGATGTAGCGTGTTATTGCCACTGTCACATTTCTTATGTTACATGATGACAGCAGGGCTTATGAGGACAGAGATGATATACCTATTCTGCCACCCAGATCCATAAAGCAGTCAGGAGCAGCTAGACCAGCCCTACTGGGAGGACTTTAAAGAGAAGCATAGACTTCCTACCTATTTTAGTTTGGATTCTTCCAAATGAAGCAGTCCCTGAGATGGGATTCCAATGCAAGTCATTAATTTGGGAGGTGAAGAGAAGACACTTGGGGGACTGGATGAGACAAGAGAGAGTAGTTAGCCAACTAAGCGTACATTGTCAAACCAGCTACTGCTATGAAGTTTAATCTCATGGGGTCACTCTGAGTCAATACAAGATTTGCCTCTGAGTTATCACACGCAGGGGATGAACCAGGAAGCTGGGGTGTTTATACAACAGTTGCCATCGTTGAAAGCTGCTCCAGAGACTGTTCATTCCCTAGCCTACCACATGGGTAGGAAAAGCATGCCTCAGAGGGAAAACCCTCAAGCCCAGGAATGCAGGGGGTGGCAGCTGAAAATGGGAGATGAGGCCAGACACTGGGGGCATCTGCCACCATGTCACAAAAGCTGGCTCCTCACCCGGTCTCAGCTACCCAAGCAGACACACGATAAGAGAAGCAATATTAATTAAAGCACCCACTATGTGCCAATATATCGCATGTGTTAGAACATCTCATTCCTACAATAAAGGCAGGGCTCATTCTCCACGTGAATGAACCAGATGTCCAAGGAATAAGGGACTTACTCACGTTAGCCCAGCCCCAGGAGATAAGTGAAGACTCAGATTCAATTCTCTCCATCCTCAAAGCTGGAGCCTTTCCAATTAGGAGTGCTGGAATTCCTCTGTGCTGCCACATCAGGCAACGCTACGTCTCTAAGACATAATCTTCAGACTCAAAGATTGTGCCTAATGCTTTTCAAACATTCACAGTTTTAGCCTGGTTTCCCCCTACCTAGAATGTCCTTTTCTTTTTACATCAACTCTCAAAGTTGGACTTCTGGTGAATCCAAAACAAGCCAGCAAAGAAGACTAGGACTTAGACAAGCAGAGCAAGGCATAAAGAGATTATCCCAGAGGAGGAAGAAGGTAGACTTGATGTTTTTAACAAGCTTCTTAAGTAGATCTCTAGCACACCAGAGTTTGAGAATCGCATCTTCAGGCAAAATCCAGCAGGTGAGAATAAGCACAGAATGCTCAGGAAAAATTGGATCCTTTGGCCGTAGCCATGGAGTCTGGCAGGTGGACAGAGGCCAGCACAAGATGGCCTTTGAATGCCAAGCAATTGACTCTGGTCTCCTCCTGGGGACAATAACCCACTCTTGTGGATTTCTGAGCAAGAAAGTGTCATACACAAAGTGGTATTTCAGGAAGATTAATCTGGCAGCCATGAACCAAATGGATTAGAAAAGAGAAGGTTGAAACCAGGAACACAGGATCAAAATATAAGGAGCGTTTAGAATTTTCCTTTGAAATTCCCCATGGTTTAAATTTTTACTGATTCATTTTTCCCTTTTGTATCCTAAATTGGGGACAAGCCAACCTAGCTGGCTCAAATCGTGAGCTGGATTTCAAGTACTTGTTCTTGGTAAAAGATATTCAGAAAATTCCCTCTCCTGGCTTTGCAAAGTATAAAATTCTAGCCAGTCTCATCGCTTTTCACTCATCACTCCAGTTCATAAGAGACTTTTAAGAAGTCTTTTTCTCCTTGCTATGAGAAAAAGGATTTTCTTCATCTCTATAGTGTTAAGCTCTTAAACCAGAGCTTAAAAAGTTCTGGTATCTGGAAATCCAAGATGCTAAAAGTGGAAACGTATTAACTCATCTTGCCAGGTGAGTCACGAGACCCTCTTAGATGTTTAGTGCACACACCATGCACACACCAAGGTCTGCTTTGGGCTCTGTTGATTCCTGGGATAACATGTCAGTCCTGCCCTTTCTCCAAAAGAGGGGTTTAACTCTTCATCCTAAGGGCCATTAGGAAGACACCTCAGGAAATTCTAAAGAACAGGACAGTGTTGTGACCCTGGACCTTTCCAAATTTTAAATGAAATTCTCATTTTAATTCTCATGCCCAATTGGATATCAATCATTAAGCCTATGTCTAGTAGCCAACACTGACCTTTCACTACCGATGGAAGTCTAACCTGCTTTTGCTCCCTGGTGACTGGAATAATTGTTTATTACGAGAGGAAACTGACCATCAAATGAAGACTAGGGGCCATTTAGAGTGGCGGTTCTCCAGTTTAGCTAAAACTATGAAAAGGACGTAAACTGATGTTGGAGCTGTCACTGGTGTCGGAGAAATTAGAACAGTCTCCTTAGGAATTTTTCAGAATGTGCCCAACTTCTCTCTCTTCCTCACCCAGTTCTGAACAAAATTAAGATAATGAGCTGGATGCGGAAGGATAGAAATACCACCTTTCCAGCCCTAACACATGTGTTACCTCATCGTCAAGGTATTGGGTTCTATGCCGGGCATGGTGGCGCATGCTTGTAATCCCAGTACTTTGAGAGGTGGAGACCGGAGGATCCGGGTTCGCGGCCAGCCTCAGCTCTCTCTCTCTCTCTCTCTCTCTCCCTGTCTCTCTCTCTCTCTCTA
>PVJS01019899.1:0-33188 GCA_004027185.1 Glis glis | reverse complement strand
GAGGTAGAACGCCCCTGCGTTCAACCCCTGGTACCGCAAAAAAAAGAAAAAAAAAAAAAAAAAAAAAAAAAAAGAAAAAGTGTGGTGAAAACCCTATAAGTAAAATAAAAAGAATCCTGAAAAGTATACAAATTTGCTGAATATGTAATAGACATTAGGAAAATAGTTCTAATATCCAAACAACTGTTAGAAATTGAGAGTTAGTGGACCAAATTCATGATAGAAATATTAGGAAAAGATATAAATAGGTATTTAACAAAAATGTCATGTATCTATGAAAAGATGTTCAATCTCACTCATAGAAAAGTAGAAATTAAAATAAGAAAGCCGGGCGTGGTGGCACATGCTTGTAATCCCAGTACTTGGGAGGCGGAGACCGGAGGATCCGGGTTCGCGGCCAGCCTCAGCTACTTAGTGAGGCCCTCAGCAACTTCATGAGACCCGGTTTCAAAATAAAGGATAAAAAATAGGACTGGAGGTATAGCTCGGAGGTAGAATGCCCCTGGGTTCAATCCCCGGTACCGCAAAAATAAATAAATAAATAAATAAATAAATAAATAAATAAAACCAAGTTGTGTGCCCTGGTGTACACATGTAATCCAAGCTACTCAGGAGCCTGGGAGGCTGGGCCAGGAGAATTCCAAGTTGGAGGCCAGGCTGGGCAACTTAGAGAGATGTTGTCTCAAAACAAAAAGGTCTGGGGATGTAGCTGAGTGGTAGGTCACTTGTCTAGTATGTGCAATTTGCAGTGCTGAAAAGAGGAGAAGCAAGTGCAATTTGCAGTGCTGAAAAGAGGAGAAGCAAGAGGAGGACAAGGAACAGGACAAGGAAGAGGAGGAGGAAGAGGAGGAGGAGGAGGAGGAGGAGGAGGAGGAGGAGGAGGAGGAGAAGGAGGAGGAAGAAAACTAAGATACTAAGATAAAATGTTTCTATCTATCAGGTATGGTAAAAACTGAAAATATGACAATATATTGTGTTGGTAAGACTAGAAGAACAACTGATATCTTTACCTGTGTGAATCCCATCTGGTGTAACATTTTGGTCTAAAACACACTGCCACCAACAAAATTCTTTCAGAATTCTGAAAGCCAGAATTTAGCAGGACCATGCTTCCTCTGAAGGCTCTAGGTGAGGATTAGTTCTCCTGGTGGCTGTTGGCATTTTATTGTTTGTGGCTACATCACTCCAATCCCTGCCTCTGTGACCATTTTGATTCATTTTCTTTTTTTATATACTTGTATTGGTGCATTGTAATTATGTATCAGGATTCCTCTTCTTTGTCTTCTGTCTTGAATCTCCCTCTTTACTTCTCATAAGGAAACTTGTGTTTGAGTATAGAAACCACTTGAGTAATCCATGATGATCCTGAATTATATCTGCAAAGACTCTTCCCAAACAAGGTAACAGTCACATGTTTTTCAGGCTAGAAGATGGGTATATCTTTTTTAAGGCCACCAGTCAACTCACTAAATCTAACAATCTGACTTCCCGGGAACCACTCTGATAATAGATTTCCAATATGAAAGTACACATTGACAAGATTATTCATTTCTGTGTTATTTATTGCATGATATCAGAAATGGCCTAAATGCTCATACATGGGAGGATGACTGAACAAATTTGACATGCCTGCATAACAAAATATTATGCAGCTATAAAAACAAATAATAAGGGTCTCAAAGAACTACTATGGAGGGATTTGCAGGACATATTCTTAGGCCAAAGAAACAAGGTGAACAAGAGGATCTATATCTTTTATAGAAGAAAATAAGGGCACAAGAAAATGTTTATATATATTCTTAGGTTTATAAACAGAAATTCAGGAAGGATAAGGCAAATAATAACAAAATTGGTTACTGACATATTTGGAATGAGTTAGAAAAATGGGGTTGGATGGGCCAGGGTAGAGGACATAAGCAGAGAGTAACCCTTTTCTGACTATACCTGTTTATATAATTTTCACTTTTAAAATCATGTTAATGTTTATTATATCCCCCAAATATTAACATAATTCCTAATTATTTATTTTAAATAAATAAATGGATAATTTAAAGGCACCAATATTTAGTTGAGGGGCGCTAAAATATGGTACAAGAAGTTTAAATGAACTTAAAGATATTGAAATGAATAACATTACCATGCCATAATCAAGAATTTCTTCAAAAAGCCCTTGTTCCATTTCTTGGATAGTAAGTAGCATTAAAGAATTAAGACGGAAGGTGTGGGTATGCTCATTGATACTTGAGTTTCATTGTTTCCCAGGCTCTTTCAGAAGAAAGAACCAGAAAGTATGTGTACACAACACTAACATACATCTGTATTTTATGTATATGCATCTGACATGCTTATATCTCTTTTTCCTTCTCCTTTCCTTCTTGGATTAATATTCTTTGAGGAATTTATGGTTCTTATAATATAGTTGCTTTAGACTTAAAGTATAGCACTTAAGGTGTAATTTTTCTTAAAATCCCAGAATGTGGAGTCAGTTTGCCTAATTTAAAATCTCAAGTCCAAAACCCCAAACCTCTGTAACCTTGAACAAGTTATTTATCCTGCCTGTGCCTCAAGTCTCTCATAGATTAAATTAAATAGTGTTAAGTGTGAGTTAATAGTGTTTCTGTTGTACAAACTGAGATTTTCATCAAGATTGTCCTCTAAATGGTAGGAGTGCCTCCATTTCTACATGAAGAAGAATATTTTTGCTGCAATTTTTAATCTATCTTTCTACATTAAAATAGAATTTAATCACATTTACAGAATATCTTCATACTAAAAGCTGTCTTGGCCTAGCTTAACAGATCTTACATTTAAAAATGACATGCTCTATATTTACTTCGAACTTACAGTTGGGTAAGAGTTTTTCATAAATTACCTGATTTCAGTTTCAACTTCATACTTTATTCTACCCTAAATAATAGAGTCCCTAGCTTATAGGAGTACTAATTACCTGAAAGAGTTCTGTACATTCAAACTCCAAGTTATAGTTAATTAAGTTAATTAATTTTTCATCATAATTTGATCCCTTAAGCCCCATTTCAGTTGCAATTTCTTGTAGTGCTCTGAGCTAACCAACAGAGCATGCAAAAATAGCATAATATTCCAGATGTGACTCATATTCTTGTACAATAAAAGAGATCAGAACAAAATTTATAACTAATAAACAATGCTACATGAAAAGAAAAAAGAAGGACTAATAAAGAGGATGGATGATGTCTGAGATAACTAAAGGGGATGAAGCTAGAAAAAATCAAGAGAAAATAAACAATCAAGTGAAAAAAATATTTGGGTAAAATTTAAGAAAAAAAGGAGAGGGTGGAGAGAAACAATTCTTAGTCAATTATCAGTAAAACAAAAAATGAGAGATGAACATAGATTGTCAAGACTCAGCTCCTGTGGAGAGGGAGAGAAAGAAATGTCCTTTTACAAACATTGCAAAATGCTAGATAAAAAGTTGAATATCTGATCTATCTTCATATTTCCTTGAAAACAACTACAAAACCATTGCAAAAGTGGTAAGTTGAGATGGCTGAGGGGTTGGGGGTCTAGGGAGTCATGTAAGGGCTGGAGAAGTAGGCTTTGAAGCTTTTGAAGACCTGCAGGTATGGACGAGACAACCTTGGGACAGCACAATAGCACCTGCATAAATTTCAGCACTTATTACTTCACCTTCTCAAAGCAGTGAGGAAATTTCTTGTCTTCCTTGATCCCTGAAGAGAAAAATCCAATGAAGAGAAATTGAAATCCCAGGATCCCAGGGCTATCTTACATGTGAGTAAGAACTGATTTTATATATACATATATATTATATGTTACACATATAATATATACATACTATATATAAACTATGTATATATTATATATAAACCATAGGTATATATATATATGAAATCAGTATATATATATATGTATATATATATATATGGTTTGAGAACTACATTGCATAGTTTGAGAATTATATACTAAAAATTCAACATAAAATTGCTCCCGGTTCCTTGAAATTTTATGAATACGCAAACCATAAACATCTCTGAAGTGACATTTACACAACTATTTGGCTTCCCAAATATAAATAAGTGGATATATAGATAAATAGAATTTCAACTAATTGAAACTTACTAATGCACAGGAAGTAAACCAACATGAGAACTGGATGACATAATGAAGACTTTTAAAAAATGAGAGGAGAACATTATGTTAAGTGAGATTATCCAATTACAGAAAGTGAAAGGTCATATGTTTTCTCTCATATATGGAAGCTAGGGAGTAATCTGGATACACGAAGGACTTTAGATAATGGCGGAGAAACCCCAGTGGCGTGAGGAAGGTGGTCCAGGGGAGGGTGGGGGGAGAAGGAGAATTAACGAAGGAGGCACTTCCATTGACATTATGTACATAAGTGAGAATACCAATGCCAACCTCAATATCATGTCGGGGAAGGGGGGAGTAGGGAGGGAGTTGGGGGGAAGTTCACCAAGTGCTGTGTGCATGTATGTCAGTATCCCTCTGAGTTACATTATGATGTGAGACTATAATGCACCAATAAAAGTACATATAAAAAACAAAATAATAAAAATGAATAAGAAGATGAAGGAAGCAGTAAAAGATAAGAAAATGATAGTAAAATGAATAGCCTAGATTTAAAGCCAAAAAATTCTGGGATTCACTGAGTTTACGAATAAGTAAGTAAGTAACTATTATTTAATTTGTCTGAGCTTTAATTTTCTCATAGAAATATTAGTATATCTATATTGTTGTAAAAATTAAAGGAGAAAATATGTTGATGTAAAGATTAAATGAGAAAATGTGCATACAATTCCCACAAAATTAGAGATGTTAGGTACCAGTACATATTGATGTTTGTGTTAATCTCCATTTATGAAAATGTAAGAAGTTGAAACTTGGTCATAAGAAGTTCTCTTCTCAATTTGCAATTCTAAGTATAAAGATGTATTTATAGACATTATATTTTGAAATATGAATTACCTAATTATCAATGTTGCAAAAAATTAGTATGGAATATTAGTCCTATCAAGATATATAGTTCATTGATTACAGTCACTTACAAATTTTCTGTCCACTTACATATGTAATATGTCTTTCAGTGTAAAATACAGTCCAAATGATGTTGCTTCAAGCATGACCTTCTCTATGGGATAAGGCACAAAGAAAGCACAATTTATTTTCCCAAATATGGCTTAAACTTATTTTTGTCAAGTATGAAATGTATTCCTTTTGGGGTATTGATTAATGTTGGTATTCATTATATTTACAGGTAATTAGAAAATTGGTATACTTCTAGCTTCCATCTTTTCATTCAGAAATTTGGAATGTCTTTCTCGTTCATTTATCATTTAAAATTATTTTTCTTCCTTAATGAAGTTTTGTGGGATTCTTTATAAATATTTTTATATGATTTATTTCTCTATATTGTAGAATTTGGTTGCTATAGTAACTGACATTGTAGATACCATAATGTATACAAGAAAACTTTTGATTTACTTATATAACTAGTTTTGTAACCAACATATATTATTTTCTTATTTTAAATTTGAAGTTGTATTTTTTTGCATTTTTAAGATAGATAATGGCATGTTCTGGAAGTCTTCATTTACAAATTATTTCTGTTATTATTCATAAAATTGACAAGAACTTTCAAAATAATATTGCATAATAAGTGGAGATCGTAAATTTCCTTGTCCTTTGCATATGGAAAATTTACCTTCCCAAATTTAATTTTCTATGAATGATGCTTTCTTTGGTGTCTTTTTGTCATTTTTCCAGAAGATAGTTTGTTTTTTTCCCTTTCATGTATTGAAGTATTTTATTAATAAAAGTCCTATCCTGAAGCCACCATTTTGTCCCTGGATATATCTTAAATGGTTACAAAATATCCCTCTTTAAATAAACATTTGAAAAGCATGTCCTAGTATTTTGAGTAACCCCAAATAGTATCTGTACTATTGTACTTTATGTGCATGTAGTGTGTTCTTGGTAAGGTCTGAGTTTTAAACAAAAACAATTCTGAGAATAATATGTTGTGAAGTTATGCAACTGTGACTCTGTACTGTAAACTTTGAAGCCATGGCATTTTCTTGATGAAATAATTCAGAAGCTTATAGAGATATGGGTGGATTAGATAAAGCTTCAAAGTACAAATGAACCATTTTGTTATCAATTTTACTTTTTTTGCTGAGGAAAACACTACCTTTATTATTTTCACAAGTGTGTATATTAATAGATGAAAAACACTTAACTGTCATTCATCTGCTATTAATGGTCCTTTCTGTAAATTTTTTAAATGCTTTGGTCCACTGACTTGTTAGACAATTTTACTGTGCTCGTTGTTCATTCGAATTTTTTTCAATTTAACCAATTTGCCACATGTATTTTGAGAGTGCTATTTGGCATGATCAGAGGATCTTAGAATAATTTCCATTCATCATTCATTTTATATTCTCTTATGAATAGTCATTATTGTTTTGCCATTACTTTTATTATTATTCCTTCACAGTATGAACTTTGTAAAGTTTTTTGTTTATTGTCCCATGACATTGATCTACCTTCTACTTTTTTCTTATAATCGATTTTCTTTTATAAAAAAATAAGCTTCCTTTAACAATACTTTCAGTAAGAACTCGTGAATGGCAAGCTCCTTCTGGTTCTCTGAAGATGCCTTTATTCCTTCTTTGATTTTAAACAAAATTTTCTCTGGGTATACAATTCTAAGTTCAGTATTTTGAACATCTGGTTTTAGCCTTTATTGTTGTTGATAAAAAACAACAACTCTCAATCTAATTGTTCTTCATATGCAGTCAATCTTGTATTTTTATTCTTCCAAAGTTCTAAACAAACATTTGGACTTGAATTTATTTTTAGTCTCCTCTGCACTTTATTTATTGCGCTTTATTATTTTGAGCATTTTTGTGTTGGAGATTCCCAGTCCTTATTTTTTCATAATATTGGCTCTCTTTCATATTCTTGACACTTCTAGTTGGACTCTTGAGAATTTAATAAACGTCTAAATAGATGTTAAGAACTGCCACATTCCAGGTACTTTTCTAGGTATAATGATAGTGCCAAACTTTTAAACATTATTATTCTATCCTTCTTATCTAATAACCTATCTTTCGCATTATCTATCTCTAGTTCTTTGTGATTTATTCTAAATTATTTTGCAAAATCTAATTTTCTACTCATTACTTTTCTTGTCTTTCTGATCTTTTCCAGAGATTTTTAATTTCAAATAAAAATTTTATTTGTAGAAATATAATTTGATCTTTTTCTAATGTTCATATTTTCCACACCACACTTTAGGTTCCTTATGTTATATTGTGGGTATATATTATATGATATCATTCAGATTTAATTCTGTCATTCTACTTAAAGCTAAAAATCTAGAAGTCATCATTGATTCCTATTTTAAATTTACTCCTACATGTAATCATTGTCTTTTCCTCAGTCCATCCTCTTTCTACCCAGTTTCCACTGTTGCTGCTCTAGTATAAGACACCATGAATTTATGCCAGGATTATTTCTCAGGCCCAACCTCATTCAGAGTGAATATTTAAAAATGTCAGATTGTATTGCTTCCATATTCAAAAACCATTAGCCCATTCCTTCATATTCCTCACTTAACTGTTATTCCCATATTATTTTCCTTGCTCACTCAGTTCTAGCCACATTGGCCTCTTCACCTTTACTCAAACATACCAAAGCATGCTCTTAACAAAGTGACCTTGCCTTTACTGTTTTCTCTGTTGGGAATGTTCTTCCATGCCAGCTCCATGTGCACTGACTATCTACTACATCCCAAGACTTTATTGGGCCTGTTACATCCTCTTCCAAAGGGGCTCTTTGCATGTATGGCATTTTGGTGTTGGCTCTTGATAGGAGACCTAACTTCTTTTTCATGATTCCGGTCCACATAGACTGATTGAGTGTCTTCATGATATGACAACTAGCTCCCCCAGAGCAAGGGCTCTAATGAATGAAGGCAGAAGCCACACTGTCTTGTATGACTTAGCTTCAGGAGTCTCACACTCTCGTCAACAGTTCTAAGGCGTCCTCTTCTCACATTCTTGGTGAAGTCTTCCTTGACCACTCAATTGCAGCCTCCCCACGATCTTTGCTCTTTATTTCCTTTCCCTCTTTATAAATCTCGATCGTACTTAACATCATCAAATCTAGCAGATGTTTAATTGTTCATTTTGTTTATGGCTATCTTTCCTCGGTGGAATATAAAGGGGACTTCATGAAAAGGGGTAATTTGTTTTATTCATTGTTGTAACCATAGTGCCTGGTTGTCTGGTTCATAGCAGCAGTCAATAAATTTATGTTGATCATTAGTTTCTGCTCTTTCAATCTGCTAATCTCTGCCTCATTGAAGTTTTTAATTTGGTCATTGTGTCCTTTATGTTTTTTTTCCCTGATTCAGATTTTTCCTTTGGTTGTCTCTTAGTTGCACTATTACCTTGACTTCTATAAATATTGATTTGTATTTAATTTTTTCAGGGTTTTGGGGTAAAATAAAGAAAACCACTAACCATTCTGACTGCTCTTCTGGTTTAGTCTCTTTTGACCTTCCAAATAATTTCATATACTCAGTGATTTTTCTATACAAAGACCTCTGAGATCATTCTGCTCTAGTGTGATATGAAACCTGCCTGAGATTGTTAGATTGAGTCAAGTTTATATAAATGGACAAAAATAAAGTTTGTATATACACTAATTCTGCATCGTCGGTTCAGAGATCTGTTACTAGAGTTTGGAGAGAGAGAGAACCATTGCTATTGTTCACAACAGGGAGTTTCCTCCTGTGTGGAAGATCACTTTTGGGTTTACTATAGCAACAATTATTTAGCAGGACCAGTTCTAATGATACACCCTGAGTGAGTGCTGTGGATGGAGACATGCAAGGCAAAGAGTAATAAAGTCCTTACAAGGATCTGCTGGGATCACACATTGCTATCTTACTGTCCTAATACCCAAGTTGACCTTTTGCCTGTTACTGGTAGTCAGTTCTTGATCTCTTCACTTATTTCCCAGGCAAGGTGCTCCTAGGTGACAAACAAGAATCACTGAATCATTGCAGATCATTTGTAAGTGGGTACAGTCCATACGTAGAGAATTTTCTTGAGGTTTCTAGTTGTGGCTATTATTCTCCCTGTTTTTTTTTTTTGTGTGTGTGGTACCGGGGATGGAACTCAGGGGCATTCTAGCTCTGAGCTACATCCCTAGTCCTATTTTTTATTCGTTATTTTGAAACAGGGTCCCACTAAGTTGCGGAGGGCCTCACTAAGCAGCTGAGGCTGGCCGCGAACCTGTATCCTCCGGTCTCAGCCTCCTAAGTCCTGGGATTACAAGCATGCGCCACCATGCTCGGCTCCCATGTTTTGTAATATGGGTACAGAGTTTCCTCTATTTGTATAGGTAGGAATTTTAATGTGATTTTAAGAAAGAAGTCAGATGTCTTTATTCTATTCATTATATACTCAGAAAATCAGCTTTATATACTTGGCATTAGTTACTTGGGTAGGTTATCTCTGTCCACCCTACCCTAAGGAGGTCCCTTTTTTGAATTGTTCAGCATAACTATGGTTTTCCTTTAAAGAACTTAACAATTAAAAAATATTTAATTATTTGTTTGCTATTCTTTATTCTCTTGACTTTTTTTTTTTTTTTTGCGGTACCGGGGATTGAACGCAGGGGCGTTCTACCTCCGTTCTACGCCCCTGGCCCTATTTTTTATACTTTATTTTGAAACCGGGTCTCACGAAGTTGCAGAGGGCCTCACTAAGAAGAGAAAGAGAGAGAGACAGAGAGAGAGCTGAGGCTGGCCGCGAACCCGGATCCTCCGGTCTCCGCCTCCCAAAGTACTGGGATTACAAGCGTGCGCCACCACGCCCGGCCTTCTCTTCACTTTTATATTGAATGTTCTATGTGGTATAAAAGTTGTCTGTTCTGTTTGTCATTGTATCTCTACTGCCTAGGGTAGTGTGTGGGAGTGAGTGTAAATTTTAAAAATACATATTTATGAAATAAAGGAATGATGGTAACTTTAGACGAAATGTCGGGTATGTGAGATGAATATATCAAACCACCTTCTTACTGTATGCTAGATCAGGCCACAGACCTTCACAACACTCGTCTTTCAATATGCCTATTTTTTGGCATTCTTTTCTTGAACTGGTAGAGAGAAATATGAATATATAAGGGAGTATATCCAACCCCAACTTGTCTGGATCAGCTAAAGAAGTGAGTGTTATTTAATATGAAAAATAAGGTTTTAAAATAAATATATAAACCATTATAAAAATACAACAACAAAACTAATCCTATTTTTGCATCTCTATTAAAGACACAAAAGAATTGGCCTTTACCTGTACAGAAAAATAAAATCTAAAAATCACAGAAATAAAAACTTAATAGTAAGACCACTAATGACAGGAAAAATTGCCAAAGGACATTACAGAATATCCTGTTTTTTTCAATATCCTGTAGAAGAGGAGCAGTGGCACTTTGGTCTTCTGGATGCAGCCTTTGTTAAAGCAAGTCATCTCTTAAAATTTCTTTCAGATGTAGAAATAAACCAGAATAAAATATTTCAGACACATTTTTGACATAAGCTAAATGTAAGCTTAGAATAATTTGTTAAATGTCACGAGAGAGGGAAAAATTAGTTAGAATAAATAGCTGCTTTTAAGCTTAACCATAGTATTTTCTTCTATTTGGGCTTAAAAAAATCACCCCTGCTAGCTAACAGAAGACATTAAATCAAAAGGATTTAGCATTGTGGTTAATGTCTTGTTCTTTATGATCTGCATGGGCCTAGATATTGCAGCACATATTTTACATATGTAATCCTGCTTCAGGACAACTTTAAAACCAGGGTACAATATGCTGAATTAATAATGCTTATAAGTGTAATATATATGGGGAGAGTTTGAAAAACTCTTGATGAAAGGTGATATGTATTTATGAGGTGCCAGATGTTTGCTTTTAAAAGTAATTTTTATTAACCCACACTATTGAGATTTGCATTGAAGTGGTCTCTTTGTGGTAGTATATTGTTTGAAATATGTTCTGTAAGACCTAGGCACAATGGGGTGAATAAAAGAATAAGTATCTGTCTAAATTTAATATATTATTTTAAATTGGGCCACTGGGGTACATTTTTAATGCAGGTGCAGTGAATTAGACAGAAAACAGTAAAAAGAGTTATATATTTCATATACAACTGCAGGTGTTAAAAATGTACATATTGTTGTTATTTTAAATATTTTCTTTTCTTTTTATTATGGAGGCAATCATGATATCATATGCTTACAGATCAAGTTTCTTCCAAGGTGTTCAAAACACATTACAGTCATCAATTATTTTACATTTCATTACATCCCTGGAGGAAAGCAAGGAAAAGTATTATCACTCCATTTTACAGACAAAGTAACTGGTTACCAAATGGCTGCTCTGGAAACGTCTCCAGGATTTTTTCAAGTGACTTTTCAGCATCTTTTTCTAGAACCTTCCACATCGTGTGTCCATGGGGCTATTTCTGCTGCCATTGACCACCAGGATCACCACCCTTGTGGTGACTGGTTACTGCCACTAGCACATTCAAGAAAGGGTTCATGTCCTCTCAAACACAAGGCAGAGTTCACAGTGCAAATTTTTTTTGGTACCGGGGATTGAACCCAGGGGCATTCTACCTCCAAGCTACACCCCCAGCCCTGTATTTTTATTCTTTATTTTGAAACAGGGTCTCACTAAGTTGTGGAGGGCCTCACTAAGTAGCTGATGCTGGCCTTGAACCTGGATTCTCTGGTCTCAGCCTCCCAAGTACTGGGATTACAAGCATGCGCCACCATGCCCGGCTCACAATGCAAATTTTAAAGAAAGTTTGCTAAACATTTAGGAAACAAGAACAACATGTTACAAAGTAACTAGTTTCCACAAATGTCCAGACCTGTCACAGATCTCCCTTCCTGGCCTGCTTCCTGGCCTTCTCCTGATGTACTTCCATGTGGCCAGGGCTGTTCCTCTCTAACTACATCTCAATGTCTGTTGCATGCCTGCTCTAAGCCCCAGGAAGACTAGGATAAGTTTCCTTCCTTTAGTCTAAAAATTCACTTTTTTATGTCTGTCCCAGAATTAAATTTTTAGGATGGAGGTTTCCATTTCTTTTAAAGAAAACAACATCTTTCTCTGCAGTGGTGTGTTCCATGTCATGGCAAAAATACCAAATCTATATATAGTTGAATTCATTATATCTGGGTTATTTAGCCTTACATAAACTGGAATGTGACTGAAACAGCCTGGCTACATGGCTTGCACCTAATTCTACTTCCCCTCATTAAGGAGTCAGTATATACTGGTGTTTCATTTCATTCAAGACTCCTTGTTTTGTGATATATAATCCTAGGATGAATGATACAAACATCTCAGCAGAATCTAAAGTTCTAAAGTCTTCACCTGCATACTGTACTGGCATGTACTTAAGTCTTGTGATAAGCCACTGACTTTAGTCATTCAATTACTAATTCATTAAACACTTATTTGTTTATTTATTTATTTATTTTTGCGGTACCGGGGATGGAACCCAGGGGCGTTCTACCTCTGCGCTACACCCCTGGCCCTATTTTTTATACTTTATTTTGAAACTGGGTCTCATGAAGTTGTGGAGGCCTCACTAAGTAGAGAGAGAGAGAGAGAGAGAGAGAGAGAGAGAGACGGACAGGGAGAGAGAGAGAGAGAGATAGAGAGAGCGAGCGCTGAGGCTGGCCGCGAACCCGGATCCTCCGGTCTCTGCCTCCCAAAGTACTGGGATTACAAGCGTGCGCCACCACGCCCGGCTTAAACACTTATTTAAATGTTTGTATATGTGAGTGTGATGTGATGGTTACTGAACAACACCATACAAACAAATTAGACAGGGCCCCTGCCTTCAGTCATCTTATAGTTTAGATAAAGTAAACTGCAAATGATAGTCAAAATTTCTTCCTTTTCAAAAAGTATTCAGATTTCCATCTACACCTTAGTTCTTCTTCACTGGATACCATCCCGAAGGACATCAGAGGGTCCAACAAAGAATGGACATCACTTGTTCCTTAATATCTCTGTCTTTCACTCTCACTCACCACCCTTCTCCCAGGAAAATCGAAAGAGGATCCTTTTAGAAGTGTCTCCACCCAGGCAATGAGTCATAGCATCACTTGCTCCAACTTCTCTAGGGAAATAGCGACAAACGTATGGGCAGCTGTTGCATCTGTGAATTTTTCTAAAGCAAGATAAAGACTTTTCTGAAGATCAGCCTTAAAATGCACAATAATCAAAGATTATGTGAAAATAAATACTGAATTCTTTTTGTGGAAGTTCTTAGGGATGTACTTGGTGGAAAATAGACTTTCAAATGAACCATGTTTTCTCTTGTACAAATAAAACCTTGTTTTTTGTGCACGTTGATCATGAATATATTTAAATTCAGAATGTTTGGGAATTCCATAGTTTATTATGATAGTAATGAATTAGAAATAGGAAGAAGGTGGAAAAATAGTTTCCGGGGGTTGTAAAATAACCTCAGATTAAAATAAAATAAGAACAAGTATTATTTCTTTTGGAATTTTATCACTTAAGTCATTTATTATTTTCTCATCTTTGTGTGTCAAAAGAATAGTTTTGCTTTATCATCCTTATATAAATTCATGCATTTATGAAATCTTAAGAGTTGGAAGATGCCTCAGAAGTCCTTTCATTCTAACTCCCACTGAAAACAGAAATCCCTTTATCCCCTTCGTGGACAGATTTCTGTCTTTAGTTTAACACTTAAAAAATGAAAACTCATGTTTTTGAAGTCACATATTGATGGAATTATCAGGAATTGTCCATTATACCTGTCGTCCCGCGCATTTCATCTTCTACATATCGACCCGGTCAGTGCTGCCTCTTTAAATATTGGAAAAGAGAAATAATTTGGTATCTATTTCCCTTTTTCCTTCTCAGGATAAGAATCTCTTTTTATGGCAAGAGAAGGACATGTTATTTCAGGAAGGGGGAACAAGATGAACACACACACAGAGCAAATATCTTGGAAATTAAACTGCCTAGAGCATAGGATTCATGATAAGTAGTAAAAGAATGGAGAAAAGAATTTGGAAATTAAGGTTGAGTTTTGAGTTTTAACTGTGAAAGTTGTAGGCAAAGGTAACTCCTTTGAGAGAGAAAAAAGATTTTCTCTCTCCCTCCCTCCATCTCCCTTCCTTTCTCTTTTTTTCCTTTTTTTTTGAGGCAGGATAGTGATATGATAAAAGATCTGCTTCAGGAACATTGATCAGACATAATCATCATGTAGAACACGATTTCCAGTTGTATAGGAATGTTTTTCTAGCTCTTCCCTCCATATGCCAGCTTTTCTGCATTCCAGCAGCACTTAGTAATCGCCTCTTCCTCCATGTGGGCTGGACTTGGAAACTTGTTTCTGACAAATGGAATATGGCAAAAGCGAGGAGAGGCCACTTCCATAATTAGGTTAAAAAAGGTGACTACTTCCAGTGTCATAGCAGGGTCTCTCTACTGTCTTTTCAGCTTGCACACTTTCATGAAGAAGCAAACTGGCACCTTAGAGAGGCCCATGTGCTAGGGACTGAGCGTGACCTCTAGCTGACTACCAGTGAGGAACTGAGGCATTTAGCTCAGGAAGAACTAAATCCTACCAATCAACATGTGAGCTCGGAAGTGGATCTTTCCTCAGGTAAGTCTTGAGATGACTGTATCTCAGATGGCCCATGGATTGCCTATATGAGATCCTCAATAAAAGAACATCGAAGCCATGCCTGTATTTCTAATCCTAGGAATTTAGATAATCAATTTGTGTTGTTTTATGTTGCTAAATGTTGTAGTGAGTTATTATGCAGAACAGATAACTAATAGAAGGGTGCATGTGTGATCTTCTGAATTTCCACACTGACTTTGACAAGCAATGATTAAATTCTTGGTGAGCTGAAGGAGCTTAACCTGTTTCACGGGTTGTGCAAAGATACGGAAACAGTATGAACAAGGGTGTAGGGATACCTAGAAATAATGAGTGGTAAAATATTTCAATTATGGGTTTGACTTTTTGGTTCTGGTATGTGTATGTTCACATAGTTCATTCCTGTTCAACAGTAAAACATAGAACTGTGTCATCTGGATGAAGGTATTATTGATAGTAAAAGGGAATACTACTGTGTCCCTGAAGACCACACTTTATAAATTTTTATAAGAGAGTTTTATAGATGCAAAGCATGTGCAAGGATAAAATGTTCAAGACTTTTTTTTTTTGAAAGCTGGCAGAAGACCAGCCAAATGAAGACTCTAATTGGGACCTCAAAAATTTAAAAGAGAGGTTAGCTTTTATTTTTTGATGTCTGTCTGCTACTATTTTTCCAAGTGCAAAACTCATTCCAAATACTTGAACTTACAGAGCAGATCTTTGACACTGCAGCCAAAAGCATAGACGCTAAGGCAACAGCACAAACAAAATGAAGTGCTGCCATGCCAAAGTATACTACTTAATTTTATTTTGCCTGGTCCCAAAAATTATTCCTTCCTTATTGTGAAAAAACTCATTAATTTCTTTTTTCTGATTATGCTTTTTAAAAGATGTCTTTACGAGGCAATATGATCTAGTTCACGGGGAGAACTAGAAAAGCTCTGAAAACATACATAAGAATGACTGCTTTATGATACTGAGCACCCAACAGGGTATTAAGAATTATGGGACCAAGATGTGGGAAGAGATAGAAATCTCAAAATATAGGCACAATATTTGGGGCTACTTTTCTACTAGGTTTAGGAGCATCCGTAGATTCTTTTAGACATAAGTTGATCAGAACTTCTGATAGTTTTTCAATGCTGAGGAACAGAAATTCAAGTCTATGCCTTAACAAACCCCCATCCTTGGAATTAGGACCCCTCCAAAAGGCTGCACCATGGAAGAAAAGGCAAACCAGGAATAAGAAATAAATATCCTGCCTTTTCCAAGGATTAAAGCACGGAGTTGAGCCATCTGAATTCCAGAAACTGGATTAAGGTGGTACAATTGCTTGTGCCCCTGGCTGCTAACCTAAATCAAATATAAATTTTCAGACAGTCTAACCTCTGGGTAAGATGGAGCATTTCAGTGCAGACCAAAACAACTAGAAACCTGCACAAATTACAAAATCATTCATTTAAGAGCATCATAGAGCCGGGCGTGGTGGCCCACGCTTGTAATCCCAGTACTTTGGGAGGCTGAGACCGGAGGATCCGGTTTCGCGGCCAGCCTCAGCTCTCTCACTCTCTCTCTCCCTGTCTCTCTCTCTCTCTCTCTCTCTCTCTCTCTCTCTCTCTCTCTCTCTCCTTAGTGAGGCCCTCTGCAACTTCGTGAGACCTGGTTTCAAAATAAAGTAGAAAAAATAGGGCCGGGGGCGTAGCGCGGAGGTAGAACGCCCCTGCGTTCAATCCCCGGTACCACAAAAAACAAAAACAAAAACAAAAAGAGCATCATAGTATGCTATAAGACATGAGGACTAAAAAGAGTAAAATTCCAGCAAGGAGAAATATTTACAGAAGAGAGCTAGGATTTGCAGTTCTCTCTGAAGGCATTCGTTGGTCCTGAGTTGGAGACACAAGCTGAGACACCCAAATAAATCCACACGTTGGGAAATCACTAGTTGGCAGAATGACAAGCAGTGTTTCTAAGGGCTCACATGGGACTAGATTGACATAGTTGAAGGTTTCAGGAAGCTCAGGCACATAGTGGGTCTCACCTGCGTGTATTCCCTGAATTCCAAAGCTGCAGCGAGCGAACAGCCTAGAACTAACACTAGAGACTAAAATGCTGCAAATTGAGGGAGTATTCTATAATCTTGAATTGGAAGACTAATTATTGCAAGTATGTCACTTTTCTATAAGATGGTCTAAGGAGTCAAATGAAATTTAACCAGAATCCTGAAAAATATTAAGGGAAATTGATAAGCAAACTGAAAAATAAATTTTGAAATATACAAGATCAAATTTTAAAGAGGATGTATAAAATTAGAGAACTTACATAATTAGGCATCAAGACTCAATATCTACTATAAAGCTTTGTTTGAAGTACAATTTATGTGTAATAAACTGCACATATTCATTTACTACATACACTTTGTGAAGTCTGAAAATGCATATGCATCAATGAACCATCACAATAATCCAAGTAACAGACATACCCGTCTCCTCTAAAGCTTCCTTTCATTACATGTGTATGTGTGATAAAAACAGCTAACATTGAGACCTACCCTTTTCTTTTTGGTGTTGGGGAGATTGAACCCAGAGCCGTGTGCATGCTAGGCAAGTGTTTTATCACTGATGTACACTCCTAGTCTGAGGTTTACCCTATAACAAATGTTTAAGTGCATAAAACAGTGTTCCTGACGATGCTATACAAAAGCCTTTATAACTAATTTATTTTGTCATAGTAATTTTTAGAGTGTGTATTGACATAAGAATAGAAATATAGGCCAATGAGATGGAATCAAGTCCAAAAATAGAGTCTCTATATATGGTCACTTGATTTATGACATACCTAATACCACCATGCTATAGGGCAAAGTTGGTCTTTTCAATAAATTATCTTGTGTCAACAACATATGATTATAGAAAAAATGAAATTTGACCCATTATATATATATATATATATATATATATATACACACAGAAATCAATAACTGGTGAGTAGTAGATTTAAATATGAAAAGGAAACCAATCCATTTTCTAAAAGATAATATAGGGACATATCATCTTGACCTTGGAAAAGGAAAAGACTCCTTATATTAGTCACAAAAGTTCTAACTCTAAGCAATAGAAATCAGATTAAAATAAGAATGATTCTCTTTTTAAGAAGAAATCATTTAAATAATATAAAAGTGAGTCCCCCTGAAATGGGTAAAATGATTCTATACATGTATAACTAAGGATCTACATTCAAATTTTATAAAGGACTACAACAAATCAACAAGGAAAGAAAAAAAAATCCTCAGAGTACTTGACAAGACTCTTCAGTGAAGTGAAAGGGCAATCAACCACATTATTTACCAGGGAGATGGTAAGCCACACTGAGATACCACTACTCTCATGGCAGAAGGGCTAAAATAAAAAAAAAAAGTGGCCAAATTTGGTGAGGATATGAGACAATGGGATATCTAACACACTGCTCTTTTGGGTATAAATTTGTACAGCCATTTTAGAAAAGAGTTTGTCATATATCATCATTGATAATATGTATTTTTAATACAGGACTTCTATTTGAAGGTTCATACTAATCAAGAACAAATAGGGCATAGGAGGGAGTCCAGACAAAGATGGAGACAATCTCAGATGAGTAAAGAAGGCGACCTAACTGAGGGAGATGGGAGGGGGGAAGAGGTAAACACCTTAATGTACAGGACGTACATACATAAATATATCAAAGTCAACTACTATGCTGAACATGAGAAGGAGGGAAGGGGGAGGGAATGGGGGTAGGAATTGCGGGAGGGCTAATTAACTGATATGTGCATGTATACTTCTACCATCCTGAAACCCATCAAGATGTATGATTACAATGCACCAATTAAAAAAAAAGAATATAGGCACATAAAAGGCAAGAGACACACACAGGGATTTTCACTAACCATAAGAGCCTCAAACTGAAACAAAACATCAATGAAAATTAACCTATAAACATAATGTAGAACAAAAGAAGTTAGACACAATATAATACAAACTGTATTTTCGGGTTAATAGAGTGTTAAAAGGCAAAACATTTTGTTAGGAATAGGAATAGTGTTTATTTTGTGGAGGGGAAAGAAGAAAAGGAGAAATATTGGGAATGGACACAGAGCCAATTTGGGTGATAGTGTATTTATTTATTGTTGCATAACATAGGACATGGTATCTTAAAACAACAAATACTTATATCAGTTTCTGTAGGTCAGAAATCAGGCACAATTTAGTTGGGTTTCTCTGGTTCAATGTCTTTCATGAGGTTGAAATTAAGGTGTCAGAAAAGCTGGCAGTCATCTCAAGCCTCTCTAGAGAATAAAGTATTTTATTCCAAGCTCACTGATAGGGTTTGGGCAGGCCTCTATGAAAATTCATTTCCAAGCTCACTCATGAGGGTCTTTCCCCAAGATGGCCTTATGACATTGCACTGGCTTCCCCTAGCAGAGTGATTTAAAGGAGAACATCAAGAGGGAATCTACTGTTTTTATTACCTAACCTCAGAAGTTACATCCCATTATCCCTGCCTCACTGCATTTTCTAGAAGCAAATCACTAAAGCCAGACCAACGCAAGGGCATGACTAACAGGAGGCAGGTCACTGAGTCCATCTTAGAGGTTGTCTACCACAGGTGGCAATATCCAATTTCTTGACCTTGGTGGAGATTACATGAGTGATTGCTTTATATTATTCACTGGGCAGTATATTTATGTTTTGTATACTTTTCTCTATATATTTATAATAAAACATTTTTATATTAAATGAAATTTAAAATTTTTGAGTTAAAATAGACATAATAGAAATTCCTTCACGCTTCATGTCCTCTTGAAATGGAACCAAGATATAGTGCAATTCAAAGAATTTCTTCTTACCCATTCACCTATATCTATGGACTGTTTTAAGGTTCCTCCAAAGACTAGGAATGGAACCACCATATGACATTATTTTACTCCTCAGAATCTTTCCAAAAGAATTAAAGTCAGAACACTATAGTGATACATACATATCCATGTTTACGGCAGCACAGTTCACAATAGCCAAATTGTGAAACCAATCTAGATGTCCATGAATAGATGAAAAGAATAAAGAAAATGTGGCATATATAGACATAAAGTTTTACTCAGTCATAAAAAGAGCAAAATTATGTCATTTGAGGGAAAATGGATGGAACTAGATAATATTATGCTAAGTGAGATCAGCCAATCTCAGAAAGGGAAGGGTCATATGTTTTCTCCCATATGTGGAAGCTAGAGAGAAAATAAGAAACAAAAGGACTCCAGATAACTGAGGAGAGAGACCAGTAGAATAGTGGAAGGGGATTGGAGGATGGTGGTTGGGAGAGGAAAAAGGAGGCTTGATGAAAGAAACAATTCAAATAATGCTATGTCTATATGTGAAAGGTCTCACTACCAATCTCAGCAACTTGTACAAGGTTGGGGTGGGGGGATCCAGGGGGAAACACACCAAGTGCTGTGTGCATGTGTCTTTTTATCACCTTGAACCTCACTATGATGTATCATTACTATGCACCAATAAAAGTATATTATAAAAGAGTGCTTGTGAATTTTAGAAGGATCTACTTGAAACAGATACACCTGTCAATATTCAAAACAGAAACTGATAAAATAGGCTGAGCTTATATTTTCCTTTGGAATCAATTTTTCTAGAGATCTTTATTCAAACATTTCTTAGTATGCTTTTTAGTTGCATATGGACAAATTATAACTAAATGAAAGTCTCAAATTTCATATTTTCCACAAATGTCACTCTTGGTAGGAATCTAGTTACTTTCCTTAATCACATACCTTGATTATTATTTTCTAAATTCCAAAATTAAAGTGTTTTCTTTCGTATTTCATGGAAATTACCACTGCTAATTTGAATGGGAGAAGAAAAGCTTTTTTTCCTGGTATATAAATAGTGAGAAAACAAATATTTTCAGTAGTACTTTAAATTAAATACTGTATTTTAAATTGAGATATAAACTATACATGTGGCATTAATAGAAAATCAGTCATTAAGTTTGTACTAGTTATTCAGTACCAATACACATATATAAATAGATCATTTTGTGGGTAAGAGCGGGGCAGGTTACATCTAAATGCACTTCTCATTCTTTCCTTGACAAACCTGACAAATGTCACAGCCCAGTTAGTCACCCTGCCCTTTGTGATGGGGAAGGGCACGAATGTGAACATGGATATGAACATTTTTGTCACTTTCCTTTAGTGGAGAATTCTGGAGGTAGTTTGAGAATTGTTTAGTATAAGTAGAATGCATTATTTACTTAGATTGATGATAATATGTGCAAATGATATGCATCAAATTTGATTGTTTAAAACATATACTATGTTATAAAATCTTCATCCTCATATTTTAAGGAAGATTTCATAATAATAATAATAATAATAGAGATAACACTATTAGTTACTGAGCTTTTCTTTCTTTTCCTGCCATCCGTCTGTGATGCAGGGGTGAGAACATTCCAAGCCATAGTGTCAGCTGCCTTATGGCAGATTGCGCTAGTGAGGGCTGCAAGAACGGACCTGGAAGGCTGGGGCTTGCTGTCCTCTTTCCCTGCTGGCTCTGATGGTATTGCCCCAGCAACGACCCTTTAGCAGTGACAGTTGATTTCAGTGCCTAGTTTCTGTGTTCTCTCCCAGACCCCTTCAAGGTACAAGGAGCCAAGCCCATGCGTGCAAGGTGTGAGTCCCAGCTCTGTGGGGTCCTCCACCCATGTCCTATCAGTGCTTCCAAGCCTCAGAGGTGGTGACGGCTTCCAGCAGACATTGTGTTATCTCAGTATTCCTTTCTGTTATCTCAGTATTCCAGTTCTGACATATGCTGAATTAATTCCTTACATAACTGACTTATATGTGTTGAAATATACTATATTGGTTCTGTTTTTTCTGAATGGGCCTCTATTGATAGTCTAAACAATAATTTATGACTATGTAATGATTTCAAAGTGTGTATGGTCATACTCGATTTTAACATGATTTACTCAAGAAGTATTTTCCCTCTACCTGTTAATTAAAAACTATTTCATTGGTTAAAGTAGAAAAATACTGATTTCCATTCACACTATGGAAGTAGACATGTAATTTCTACTTTAGACTCCTGCAACTGCTTGAAAAATCACAAGGCGTCATACTTGTTAGTAAGAATAAAGTTTATCAAATGTTATTAATGTGCATCCTTCTAAGAAGGGACATTGACAAGCCTTAAATGATAAGTGATATTTGTAATATAAATGAGAGGAATCATTTCATTAACCATTATAAACAAAGTAAAAGTGTATTTATCTTAGTGATGATCAAAAAATTAAACAATTAGTAAAAATCATTCAAATATTATATTTGTACTTCAAAGCTGACCAATCTAAATACTATCTTTGGCTGGCATTATTTTGATAAATACTAATAAAATTTTGTTTCAAATGCATAAATTGCACTTTTTCATAATAAATAATTTTAAGTAGTTGGAATGACCACAACTACTGACCACTATATTGAGGAATATAAATATTTACGATGACATAAAGAGTATCTGTGAAAATCTTTGTCATAGGGTTTTAGAGATGATGGTTAATACACACTTGTTTTAAATAGAAATTAATTTCAATCTACAGTTTAGATTTCCATACTTATGATATTTGATGATTATTTTGAGAAAGGGTACAATAGCAATTTTGAAAATAAAGAACTTATTGACAAATATATGGTAAGGATTTGGGTCACCTGAAACTAAATTTTAATAGGTTATTAGTCAGCTTGTTGATATAAGGATACTTAAAAATATTCTGGTATTTTTTCAGTATGTTTGAAACAAACATGTTGAAATACACAACTGATGACAGATAAGAAATATAGCAGGATGAGATTTAGTATTAAATAAGTTATTAAATTATTTGAGAACAACAATAAACCTGTTATTTGTATAGCACATGGGCTGAATATTTCTATTTTTGAAAACTGTAAATCTGTTGGATTTTCCTTATTATTGGAAAGAGTGCCCTTGATTGAAAACTTCTGTTTTTATTTTTCACTCTATTGCAGCTGTTGTCTGAATTGTCTCCTAAGTTTTAATTGCCAAATTCATTATGTTATTCTACTCTTCATCTTAGCGGAGCATTGGCAATGATTTCAAACCTATAAAATGAGTATTTTTGCAATCTGTTAGGTCATTGCAAGAATTTAAATATCTATGTGGACACCTGAGATCCTTGTCAGAATGTGTAATTCCAAGGCTAATGTAAGGAATATGTAATATTTGGTGTTGCTATTGTAACATATCCCAAAGAAATCTGGTATAAAATATCTGGGAGAGGGTTAGGAGTTCATAGCTAACTGGATTAAGAAAAATCACTAGATATCCTGTAATACTGAGAAATGGCATCCATCCACCAAGACATATCCCATAATATGCCAAAAGTTTGAGTGAACATGTTAAAGATTGGCATTAAGGCTTTGCTGTTAAGTCAGTATTTCCATATCTTTTGAAAGAAAACATAATAGCTGAAGTGGTGGTATACCAGTGACTAGATGATTAAAATATTATCCCTTTAATTCAAGCAGTCTGCAGGTAGAATTTCACTGCTACCCCCTCTGGAAGTCTGACCACCAACTGTTTTCATTTTTTAAGCAGCCAATTGATTTTATCCAGGACCATCAAGAGATGTCACAAAAGAAAGAATGAGATCAATATTCACTGTGGTCCATTTTATTTTAGACCAACAAAGGCATATTTACATAAACAATGGTGGATATTTGACTCAGGAGAAATGACTCTTTCTCATCCCTCACCCCCAGGAAGCATGGTAGAAGAATATGTAGTAGTAATTTATGGCAGGGGATGGAAGGGGTTGATCCTGTTTATGTTAAGATGCTGTGCTTCTGTGTATGCCAATCCAAGGTACACCTGTCATGAGGGCTCCTTGCCACATAAAAATGAAGGTTTCATTATAGCCATTAATGTATACGAAATGATGTAGGGCTGGGTAAAGGTGTGAGGCCACTTCAGTTCACACTGAATTCACCAGGCTCCTTATTTTTGCAGAGAAAGAGACTTACTCTCATTGTAGTTATTTCTACCTTATAGCAAGAAGCTGTCTTTTCAGTCTCAAAAATGTGAACCACATAGCACATTATTACTGTAGTTTGTTTTTTCTCTTTGCAAATGAACATTTCCCTATATGGGTAAATTAGATTGAACCCTACACTAGCATTGGTGGCTATGATAGGTCTACAAAGATGCTGAAATTGATAGGAGACTGAATATTCCCTCACAATGACAGTCTGTGAAGGGTGGAAGTCCTGATTTAGACCTAGAATGATAATCTGCAAAAAATGTGCCGCTCTTCCTTTTTTTCCCATATGAAATTTTGACGGCACAGGTTGAAAACTACTGACTTATTGCCTCATGAATTCATTTGAGGTGGCATATATTGAAATTGAAAGCGCTATTACATGGGTAGCTCATTGTACATGGTGATAAGAAAGCTATTACTTAACTTGGCTGAACACCTGTCAAAAATTGCTCTTGAAATCATCTTGGAATTGCACACCTGTGCTCTCCCACAAGGAAAGGAAACTTATTCTTCATAACAAGACATAGAAAGTCATGGCCCAGGTACAAATGCATGTCCACTTCACCAGGCCTCTGTGAGAGGGATGTCAGGAACACTTAAAAATTAAGAACTGGAAACTATGGTTTATATAGTAGACATAGCTAATGCTTTCTTGATAAATTATTGCTAGGACTATTCAGAGTTGATAGTTTTATCAATCAAGATAGATGAAGCACTACTGTGGTAGCAAGTGACCCTTGAAACTCCAGTGGCCTTGAAGAACAATAGCTTATTTTTTGGCATGCTATATGTCCCCTATATGTTAGCTACAGCTCTTCCCTGTGCCCTTTCTCCTCTCCACACAGAACACAGTGTGACAGAGAAGCTTCTTTAAAGAATGCTGCCATCATAATTAATGTCAGAGGGGGGAAAAGCAAGGTGGCAGACCATGTGCTAGTTTTTAAAATTTCTGCTCCTAAGTGGATATATCACTTCCACTTTTATTCCACTGGCCAAAATACCAATGCTGACTTTGCTCATGAGCCCTTAACCTATGCCTGGACTGCTGGAAGACTAATGCTGACTGACCTCCAATGCACAAGTCATCTCCTCCTTGTTATTTAGTGTCTACCTGGTGCCAGGTGTTCTTTAGGCCCCACTAGTTAACATCTACAGATTCATGCTTTTTTTTTTTCTCACTCTTATGCAAACTGGATGATTAATGCAAATCAGACTCTCTACTAGTAGGTAAAACTATTATCTATCTCAGGCTGTGTTTCCTGACTTCCAAGCCTGGTGGTAGCCTCTGAAAGCCACTTTACTGGTCACATATTTGCATCATATTAGACTTTGAGCCTTTTGTTGGCACAGGCACTAAATGCTTTCTTAACCATATCTATGTGAAAGAGAGACAAAACAGCATGATCAAGAGGATTGACCCATGCTATAGGTCTCCAGTGCTTTGCAGTTAACAACATTATTAACATCACTATGACCAAAAAGACCCCTGTGCAAATGATGGAGGGGAGATTATGGTGGGTTCTCTTAACTGCCAAAAATTATTGGGAAAAAAATGTAGTACACACGAGAACATATTTTATTTTTGACAGGTTTTTTTTTTTTTTACAGGCTAGGCAAGAACTGAGGTATATACACAGCTTTTTTTTTTTTTTTTTTTTTTTTTTTTTGGTGACACTGTTCCTCTAAATTGCCCAGGCTGGCCTCAAATTTGTGATTTCCTGCCTCAGCATCCTGAGTAACTGTGTATACTGGCATGTGTCATTGCACTTGGCATTTTAACAGTTTTTAGAAAAGTAACACAAATAGGCCAAATATATATTCAGTGTCACTCACGTCTTCCATACCTTGATGGGATTTCACTTTCTGATATCTTAAAATTCTGATAGAGTATGACATACTGTTCATAGTTTTTGAAGCAAAGTTAATATTCCCCCCAACTCTCCCACTAATTAGGTATATGATCTTTATTTAGTTATGCAATTTATCTCAGTCTATGTCTTTATCAGTAAAATAAAGATCTTAATAGTTCTTACTCCACAGAACAAGTAGTTAACAAATTAGTACTAGTATTATTGCTATATTTTAAAATTTATTTTTATTTTAATTGGCAAGCTATAATTGTATATATTTATGGGTTTCAATGTGGATTGGTTAAGTTAAACAATTAGCAAGTTCATTATCTCACATAGTTATTTTTTATGAAGGCAACATTTGAAACTTACTCCCAGCAATTTTGAAATTTACAATATACTGTTAACTATAGTCACTATACTGTGCAATAGATCTCAAAATGTTATTGCTCCTACCTAAAACTTTGTACCATATGGCCAAAATCTCCCCATTCCCCACCCTACTATCCCCATCTGCAATATCTAGTAACTACCATTTTACTATCTACTTCTATTAGTTTAATTTTTTTCAGATTTCATATATAAGAAAATATCATATTTGTTTATTTGTGTATGACTCATTTTTTTTTTTGCCTAAAATGATGCCCTCCAAGGCATTCATGAGGTTGCAAATGAAAGGATCCTATGCTTTTATATTTTTTATTTTTTTTGTGGTACCGGGGATTGAACCCAGGGGTGTTCTACCTCCGCGTTATGCCCCCGACCCTATTTTTTTTTTATACTTTATTTTGAAAACGGGTCTCACGAAGTTGCGGAGGGCCTCACTAGGTAGAGAGAGAGAGAGACAGAGAGAGAGACAGAGAGGAAGACAGAGAGGGAGAGAGAGAGAGAGAGAGAGAGAGCTGAGGCTGGCCGCGAACCCGGATCCTCCGGTCTCTGCCTCCCAAAGTACTGGGATTACAAGTTTGGGATTACAAGCGTGTGCCACCACGCCCGGCTAATCCTATGCTTTTTGAAGGCTGAATAATGTTACATTATATATATATATATGTACATATATATATATATAACATTTTATTCATTAATCTGCTGGTGTACACTTAGTTAGATTTCATATCTTGCCTATTTTAAATAACGATGCAATGAACGTGGGAATGCAGATATTCTGATTTCAAATCCTTTGGACATGTGCACAGAAATGGTGTAATTAGGTCATGTGGTAGTCCTATTTTAGTTATTTGAGGAACCTCTGTATAGTTTTCCATAGTGGCTCTACTGTTGTACATTCCTACCAGCAGTATGCAAGGATTCCCTTTTCTCTGAATTCCCACTAAACTTACTACCATTCATCTTTATGATAATAGCCAATTTTTTTTGTAGTGCTGGGGATTGAACCCAGGGACATTCTACATCTGGGCTACATCCCAGCCCTTTTTATTTTTTGTTTGGAAACAAGGTCTTGCTAAGTTGCTGGGAGTCTCACTAAGTAGCTGAGGCTGGTCTTGAGCCTGCCATCCTCCTGTCTCAGCCTCCCCTTTGATAATAACCATTCTAATAGGTGTAAAGTGATACATCATTTTGGTCTTAACTTGTATTTTTTTTTTTTTTTTTTTGCGGTACTGGGGATTGAACCCAGGGGCGTTCTACCTCCGCACTACAACCCCGGCCCTATTTTTTATACTTTATTTTGAAACTGGGTCTCACAAAATTGTGGAGGGCCTCACATGGTAGAGAGAGAGAGAGAGAGACAGGGAGAGAGAGAGAGAGAGAGAGAGAGCGCTGAGGCTGGCTGCGAACCCGGATCCTCTGTGTATTGGACAGGGTTATCTAGATTAACAGAATACACAGAATGAGTATATTTGAAAAAAGGGATTTATCAGATGGGCTTACAGTTTGAAGCAATGTAGTCCCAGGTTCTGACTGCACGTGGAGAATCAGAGGAACCAGTAGCTGGTCGAACGGTCTAAAAGCTGGAGTCTTAGGATCGGAGCAACCACTAATTCAGTCCCAATCCAAGACGTGAAGATCAGGAAGCTCTTCGGAGAAACGATGGTGAAGTTTCAGTTCCAAAAGCTGGAGGCCGAGAAGATCAAGAAGCTCTTCGGAGAAAGGCGAAGCCGGCGGCCGACGATCTCAGGTGAGAGCAGATGCGTTTTCCTCGGAAAGAGTCGCGCACACTCTACGCGGCTTCTCCCTCTTTTATCTAAGTCCGCACCTATCAGAATCCTGCTGCCTACATTCAGGGCAGGGCTTTCTGTTTAATCTGCTGTTATACACCCAAAATCACATAATCTTGGGTGTGTCATGATCAGGTCAAGTTGACAACCTAGATTAACTATCACACTCTGGTCTCTGCCTCCCAAAGTACTGGGATTACAAGCGTGCGCCACCACGCCCGGCCTTTAACTTGTATTTTTCTAATGAATAGTATGTTGAGCTTATTTTTGCCCCCTGTAACTGTTGGTCATTTGTATATCTTCTTTTGAGAGAAGGTTATCCAGGTCCTTTGGCCATTTTTATTAGATTATTTGTTTTCTTGCCATTGAGTCGTTGTATTTCTTATTTGATTTGGATATTAACCCCTTCTCAGATGTTTAATTTGCAAATATTTTCTCCTGATCCATAGATTTTCTCTTTAGTGAGTTTTTCCTTTGTTGGACAGAAACTTTTTAGTCATAAGACCTGAAAATATAAACATACTAGAAAATGTAGGGGAAAAAATAATGGATAACTCTGCTGCTATGAACATAGGTATGCATATATTATTGTAGTTCTCTGATTTCATCCCCTTTGGAAAGATACCCAGGAGTGGTATAGCTGAATCCTATGGTGGATCCATTCCCAGGTTTCTGAGGAATCTCCACACTGATCTCCATAGCAGCTGAACTAATTTGCAATACCAAACAGTGTAGAAGAGTTCCTATTTCCCCACATCCTTGCCAACTTTTATTATTTTTTCACTTCTTGATGGTTGCCATTCTGACTGGTGTTAGATGGAATCTCAGTGTAGTTTTGATTTGCATCTCCCTGATTGCTAATGATGCTGGACATTTTTTCAAGTATCTATTTGCCATTTGTATCTCTTCTTTTGTGAAGTATCTATTTAATTCAATTGCCCATTTCTTGATTGGGTTATTTATTTTTTTAGTGTAAAGTCTTTTAAGTTCTTTGTATATTCTAGATATTAGTCCTCTGTCAGAGGGATAGCTGGCAAAGATATTCTCCCATTCCATAGGCTTTCTCTTTAGACACTTGTTGGCTTCCTTTGATGTGCAGAAACTTTTTAGTTTAATGCCATCCCATTTATTAATTCTTGTTTTAATTTCCTGAGCTTCACAATAGCTAAATTATGGAACCAACCAATTATGTCCATCAACAGATGAACGGATTTCAAAATTATGGGAAATATATACAATGAAATTCTACTCGGCAATAAAGTAGAACAAAATTATGTCATTTGCAACAAAATGGAAGGACCTGGACAACATTATGTTAAGTGAGATTAGCCAGTCACAGAAAGTGAAGGGACATATGTTTTCTCTAATATGAACAAGCTAGGGAGTAATTGGGATACCAGAGGGACTCTAGATAATGGAGGAGAAACCTCAGTGGAGCCAGGGAGGAGGTCTAAGGGAAGGGGAGGGAGAAGACTGAGGTTCATTAATGGAAATACTACCATCTATTATGTGTACATATGTGAATATACCAATGTCAATCTCAGTACTCTGTATTGAGGCGGGGGAGGGGCGCATCAAATGCTGTGTGCATGTATGTCACTGTCAACATGATTTACATCATGATGTGAGACTATAATGCACCAATAAAATCATATTAAAAATGGATAAGCTCCATGATATTGGTCTGAGTGATGACATTTTTGGATTTGACCTCAAGAGCATAGACAACAAAGCAAAAACAGAAAATACGATAGATTCTAATTACTGTTATTATTAATGCCATCATTGTTTTCAGCATCATTTTCAACATAATATAATATATGAATAGACTTACCAATTTTTTTCTGAATATGCCTATTTCTTCTTTTTCTTTAAACTACAATTTGTTTTTTATTTTATGAATCATAACTTTAAACTCAAATTTTTATAAAAATGTAATAAATTTTATCCATAGCTGAAGTGATCTTTGGGGCTGAAGTTCATATTTTTAAATTTTTGATACTTTTATTGGTGCATTATAGTCTCACATCATAATGTAGTTCATAGTGATATGGACATACATGTGCACAGCACTTGGTGGGCTTTCCTCCTGCTCCCTCCTCTCTCCCCCCTTTCCCTATAAAGGGTATTGAGGTTGACATTGGTATTCTCACATATGTACATAATGTCAATGGAAGTGATTCCTTCATTGATCCTCCCTCTCTCCCCTGCCTGCTCCCTTCCCCTAGACACACCTCCCTGGCTCCACTGGAGTTTCTTCTCCATTATCTGAAGTCCCTCTGCTATCTCGATTACTCCCTAGCTTCTGTGAATATGACTATGTATCTGCATTTATTTACTCAAATGTGTTGGCCTCATGTTATGAGTGACACAAACAAGTTTTATCTTTTGGGGGGCTCAACTTCATTTAAAACAGTTGTATTTATGGAAGCTGATAACACTTGTGTGGTTGGATAATGAAGTATGTTATGCTTTATTGAAGTAGAATGATGGCAAGTAATATTAATTATTAATAAGTATTATGAAGAAATGTGGATTAAATGTTGAATTCTGTACTAATTGCGGAGGACAATACATGTGTTTTCAGATCCAACATCAGTAAATAGCCTTGATAAGAGAAACAAAAAGGAAAAAAATCTAGTCATTAGACTATATTTGGATTATGTTTAAGAAAATCATGGTCTGAATATTTGTTTTCAATTTGTTTAAAATGTGTAAATTTGTTTGAATTATTTTAAATACATACGAATCACTCCATCCATTATGAAATTTCTGTTGTGGAATAAAAGGTCACATGGAGTAAAGCAATCTCAATTAGATATTTATTCATATGAAGAGTAAGTAGTTGCATAACTCTTGCAATTACTTAATTCCATGTTAAATGTTTTAGCAGAAACACTTTTTGGTAAATGCTGAACTGTTGCATACCATTGAACATTTGATGTTGGAGTACCTAATTTTTTTTTTTTTGCGGTACCGGGAATTGAACTCAGGGGCGTTCTACCTCCACGCTACACCCCCGGCCCTATTTTTTTATGCTTTATTTTGAAACCGGGTCTCAGGAAGTTGCAGAAGGCCTCACTAGGTAGAGAGAGAGAGAGAGAGAGAGAGAGATCGCGTGCGCGCTGCGTGTGCGTGCTGAGGCTGGCCGCGAACCCGGATCCTCTGGTCTCTGCCTCCCAAAGTAGTGGGATTACAAACATGTGCCACCACACCCGGCTTGGAGTACCTAATATTTTGATGACCTCTCTAACTCTACGCCAGGCCTTTTTCTTAAGCTTGATGCAGTAGGGGTTCTGCTGTAAAGTATTCTCTGAGGTGCACTTAGAACTGTTTCAGGAACAGTTTTGAAGGAACTTATCCCCAGTGAACAGTCTTTCACAATTTCACTTTAATTATATTGCCTAAAATGTATGGGAAAGCGGAACTGAGGGAATTCTAAGACGGCGACTAAGGGAGATACCACGTTATGATCTCTGTGAGACTTGGATCTCAATTGCCGTGAAAGCAACTTCTCGACAGGCGAAGAAAAGCAACAAAAACTTGAACTAAACAATGAAAAATTTAAAATGTGACCGAATCGAAGCCAGGAGACAAAACAGACGAAAGTAAAAAGCTCCAAGTGCCTTACCTAAGGGACGGCGGTGGCACCATCTTGGCTGGACCATCTTGGCCACTACTGGCATTGCGGCTTCCACACGTTGCCAGCAGAGAAACCAGAGACCTATTGTGAGTTCAACTGCAGATCAGCAGAGACGAAAGCAAGCAGCGGCTCGCTCCACACTCAAGAGACCAAACGGCGGTGGCAACAGCGGCTGCAGCGGCGCCATCTTGGCAGGAACTTACCAGCGGCTGCCAGCATTGTGGCTTCTACACAAGACCAACGGAGATGCCAGTGACCTGCTGTGAACCCAGCAGCTGCAGAATAGCAGCAGGGAAGGTGAGCAGCAACTCGCTCCACTTGCGACACACACCTGAACTGTTGCATCGGCAGAAGCGGGAGCGGTGCCATCTTGGTCAGACCTCGCTGGCAGCTACCGGCATCATGACATCTACAGGCCACCAACAAAGAAGCCAGGGACCTGTTGTAAAACCAGCACTGCAGAGTATCAGCGACAAAAGCAAGCAGCAGTTCAATCCACGCTAGGCAGAGTTCCCAGTGCCCGGAGGCCTAACCAGAACCTGCGGCAGTGGCTGTGTCCACCTGCTTCCTGAGAGATTAAGAACAGTGCTCAACAAGACCGTAAGTCACCGAGCCATCCCAGGGGGAGACCACCCAGCATGGCTACATGAACTCGCGGGATCTGAGACGGTGTGGATTGCCCTGGCAGAGGTGGGAGTGGGCTCTGCTGTGTGATGTGGTAGACATGTGGGTAAGCAGACAGTCCCTGGCGACATTTGGGTGGGATGGACTTGCAGCCCGCGGGTCACAGTGCCCTTATAGAGTCCCCAGGGATCGCCATAGGACATGCAGTTGTGGTACCTGGGGAAAATTGGACCAAACCAGCACACTCTGCAGAAAACGTGAAGTTTCATGTTTGCATGGAATTGGTTCAAGGTGACATCTGCTGCTTCTATAGGCAAAGAGAGACACAAGCCTGCCGCGTCCTGCTGGTGACACCTGCCATAGGTGTAGACAGAGAGAGACTTAGGGACAGCCCAAGTAGAGAATGTGGGGACCCACACTTGCAGTGACAGGGGCAATAGTGGCATTGGTCGCCTGCACATGTAGTGAGAGGCACCAGGAAAAGGTCCCAATCACTAAAGGAGACCAAGAATTGGGCCTGCAAATGGACATTATACCGAGCAAGTGAGAATAACCATTCAGTAAAGGCTATTCACCTTTAAGGCTGACCTAGTAGCAACTATCTACCTCCAGAGTAAGAAACTATAAAGGGAGAGAGATTAGAAATAGGAAACCTACAGAGTGAGAGAGAGAGAGAGAGAGCTACCAAAAGCAACAAAGGTATAAACATAAGAAACCTGAAATCAAGAAAAGGAAGAATAGCAAAGAAACAATGAGCTCCCATAATCCCACAACAACAGAACCCACCAACACAGGAGTGCAAAGATTGCCAGAAGGATAATTCGGAACTTTAGTAGTAGAAATGATACAGGACCTCCGAAAACAATTCAGAGAGAGCCTGAAAGAATTGAAGGATCAAATAAACAAAGAATCTGACACCCTGAACAGGAATCAAAAACAAGCTCTGGCTGGGCGTGGTGGCGCACACTTGTAATCCCAGTACTTTTGGAGGCGGAGACCGGAGGATCCAGGTTCGCGGCCAGCCTCAGCTTTCTCTTTCTCTCTCTCTCTCT
>PVJS01019898.1:7792-33303 GCA_004027185.1 Glis glis | reverse complement strand
TCTCTCTGTCTCTCTCTCTCTCTCTCTCTCTACTTAGTGAGGCCCTCCACAACTTCGTGAGACCCGGTCTCAAAATAAAGTATACAAAATAGGGCCGGGGGTGTAGCACGGAGGTAGAATGTCCCTGCGTTCAATCCCTGGTACTGCAAAAAAAAAAAAAATATATATAAAACCCCAATTTGTTTCCGTATTGGTGCTGAGATTACAATTTGTATTATTTGCAAGGTGCTTAAATTTCAAACTAAGAAACAAATATGCTAAAAATATGCTTTTTCAGAATGTTCCACAAGCCAGGGCAAAACCCTCACAAAACAAAAATAGAAAATAGCAGCAATAAGAATAGAGAACAAAATAAATATAATTGAAGATGATCACATGAAAAAATTACAAATCACATTAGAAAACAAGCATGGAAGGGGTCAACAAATTCAATGACCTCAAAAATTGGCATATTAAGAAATCAAAAATATTCTTTTGAAAATTAGAAACAAATAAAAATAAGAATATTTAAGTGAATTCAAAGTATAAGATAAAATATTTGATTATATATGTAAAATAAATTTAGAGAGATATAAAAATAAGACGAAGTGTGAAAGATTAAAATAGAACTTCTAGAAATTAAAAGGCACGTTTAAATTAAAATTCACTTAGCATCTTCGTGAGACCCGGTTTCAAAATAAAGGATAAAAAATGGGGCCAGGGGTGTAGCTCAGAGATAGAATGCCCCTGGATTCAATCCCTGTTACTGAAAAAAAAAATAATTCACTTAGCATATTAATAAACAACACTAGTTTCAGAGGGAATAATGATGAGTCATGAGCACAATTATTAAAAGTCAATTTACTACCAAAAAGTATGTTGAAACTACAAAACAATAAGTGATAAAAGGACTATATTGAAAGTAACCAAAACAAAAAAGAGGATTGTCACAGAGAGCAACTACAGACTTAGTGCAGACTTCCTAGTTAGTGGCAACTGATGACTAAAGACCCTGAAGTCACATCTTTGTTGTGGGGAGGAAAAGATAATTATCAAATGTTAATTCCAGAGAGATAAATCATCTTTTTAGCGTCATTGGAAAGTAAAGTTACATACAGGAAAAAAAAAAGAAAAGAAAACCAAAGGTACATGATGAAAGAACTATAGATGCTTCAACATGCGGCAGAAAATTCCAGAAGGAAGAGTGAATTCCAACAAGCAAAGATGAACAAAGAAATTGTAAAATAGTTGATAATTTTTAAATTAGCTATGTCAGTAAAAGTAAGAATAGAAATAATGACTAATTGGCAGTAAAGGGGAGGTTAAATGAGATACAACTCATGGAAATCAGAGGAAGTTGAATGTCAGAGCCTTGGGTTAAACTGAGTGGCGCTTTTCAAGGTTGGGATAAATAGACAAAGAACTGGGGAAAAACATAATTCTTATTTGGGGCTTTCCTTCAATAATTAAAATGAAAATCTAGCTGGGCAGTCATGGTGACACGTGCCTGTAATTCCAGTACTTGGGAGGCTGAGACAGGAGAATCACAGGTTTGAGAACAGCCTCGGCAACTTAGTGAGGCTCTCTGCAACTTAGTGAGACCCTGTTTCAAAATAAAAAATAAAATAAGGTGGGGGTCTAGCTCAGAGATAGAATGTCCCTGGGTTCAATCCCCAGTAACACACATAATAAAATAAAATAAAATGAAAATCTAAAAGAAAAATGCAGATAACCAAGAATGTCAGTGAACATTAGAGTCAGTAGACAATTTATTGAAAGCGGAGTAGCCAAGTGTTAAAAATTCTTGGGATTATATTTGCAAATATATAACTTTACTTACATCAACTAAGAAAAAGATTTATACATAAAATTCAGTTTTTCTTTATTTCCTAAATGTTAGAATGTTTCAACTTCAAAATTTGTTCTGTATGCACTATTACGGCAGACATATATGAGTGTATGCCATTGTCTTTTAATTTCATTTGGTAAAAGAAAGTATACTTAGGTGATGAAAAGGTGCTTTAGCAGTTGTAAAGAAACAAAATTTTAAAAAAAGATTAATTTGAATATAAATGGTAATTTAAGGGCAGAAAAATGTGAAACCTAAGGATAGGTTGCAATTTAAAAAAATTTGGAAAAAATCTCAATATCACTAATTAGTGAACTTAAGGGTGCATACCTGTTATCCCAGTACTTGAGAGGATGAGATAGGAGGATTGCAAGTTCAAGGCCAGCCTCAGCAACTCAGCAAGACTCTCAGCAAATTAACAAAGCCCTGTTTCAAAATAAAAAGGGTATATTAGAGAAAACATATGACCTTTCACTTTCTGTGACTGGCTAATCTCACTTAACATAATGTTCTCTTGGGCCTTCCGTTTTCTTGCAAATGACATAATTTTGTTCTTCTTTATTGCTGAGTAGAATTCCATTGTGTGTATTTCTCATAATTCTGCAATCCATTCATCTGTAGATGGACACCTAGGTTGGTTCCATAATTTGGCTATTGTGAATTGTGCTGCTATGAACATGGGTATGCATATATTACTGTAGTTCTCTGATTTCAGCCCCTTTGGAAAGATACCCAGGAGTGGTATAGCCAGATCATATGGTGGATCCATTCCCAGCTTTCTGAGGAATCTCCACACTGTACTCCATAGCTGCTGAACTAATTTGCAATCCCTCCAACAGTGTAGAAGAGTTCCTATTTCTCCCCATCCTTGCCAACATTTATTGTTTTTTGACTTCTTTATGATTGCCATTCTAATTGGGGTTAGATGGAATCTCAGTGTAGTTTTGATTTGCATCTCCCTGATTGCTAATGATGTTGAACATTTTTTCATGTATTTATTGGCCATTTATATCTCTTCTTTTGTGAACTGTCTATTCATTTCAATTGCCCATTTCTTGATTGGGATATGTGTTTTTTTTAGTGTAAAGTCTTTTAAGTTCTTTATATATTCTAGATATTAGTCCTCTATCAGAGGTATGCTGGCAAAGATCTTCTCCCATTCTGTAGGCCATTTAGACTTTTGATGGTTTCCTTTGATGAGCAGAAACTTTTTAGTTTAATGCCATCCCACCTAATAATTCTTGTTTTAATTTCCTGAGCTTCGGGGTCTTGTTGAGGAAGTTTCTACCTGTGCCTATATGTTGGAGTGTTGGACTTATGCCCTCCTCTAGTAGCTTCACAGTTTCTGGTCTAACTTCCAAATCTTTGAACCATCTTGAGTTGACTCCTGTGCAGGGTGAGAGGTAAGGATTTAGTTCCATTTTACTACAACTGGATAACCAGTTTCCCCAACACCATTTTGTTGAAAAGGCTGTCTTTTATCTAACATATGTGTCTGGCACCTTTGTTGAAAATCAATTAGCTATACGTGTGTGGTTTTGTTTCTGTATCTTCTATTCTGTTCCATTGGTCTATGTGTCTGTTTTGTGCCAATACAATGTTTTTTTTTGTTACTATAGCTCTGTAGTATAATTTGAAGTCAGGGATTGTGATGCCTCCTGCATAGTTCTTATTGCTTAGAATTGCTTTGGCTATTCTGGGTCTTTTGTTTCTCCATATGAAATTTAGGACTGACTTTTCTAGGTGTGTAAAGAATCACATTGGTATTTTAATAGGGATTGCACTGACTCTGTAGATTACTTTTGGTAGAATGGCCATTTTGATAATATATATTCTGCCTATCCAAGAGCAAGGGAAATCTTTCCATATTCTAAGATCTTCTTCAATTTCTTTCTTTAATGTTTTACAATTTTCACTGTAGAGTTCTTTTACCTCCTTGGTTAGGTTTATTCCTAGGTATTTGATTGGTTTTGAGGTTATTGTGAATGGAATTGTTTTCTGAATTTCTTGCTCAGTGGATTCATGGTTGGCATATAGAAAAGCTACTGATCTTTTTTAGGTTGATTTTGTATCCTGCTATTTTGCTGAATTTGTTAATCAGTTCTAGTAGTCTTTTGGTTGAATTTTTTGGGTTAAGTGAGATTAGCCAGTCACAGAAAGTGAAGGGTCATATGTTTTCTCTAATATGTGCAAACTAGGGAGTAATTGGGATACCAGAGGGACTCCAGATAATGGAGGAGAAACCTCAGTGGAGCCAGGGAGATGGTCTAAGGGAAAGGGAGGAGGAAGAGTGAGGCTCATTAATGGAATTACTACCATCAACTGTTTGTACACATATGAAGATACCAATGTCAATCTCAGTACTCTGTATTGGGAAAGGGGGAGATGCGGAGATGGGGTGGGGCATGAAGTGCTGTGTGCATGTATGTCGCTGTCAAAATGATTTATATTATGATGTGAGACTATAATGCACCAATAAAAGCATATAAAAGTAAATAAATAAAATGGGCTGGGGTTATAGCTCAGAGGCAGAATGCCCCTGCGTTCAATCCCCAGTACCACAGACACTTACATATAGATGTATATGTATAATCTCCACCATGAATTTTCTAAAATGCCTCAGTAAGCTTAACTGTGAGTTTACACACAAAATGAAGTGACCAGTAACTGCAACATAATTTTAAATATCTTCTTAATGGTTAATGGTTCAACACTGAAGCATTACACATGTTTTGTTGCTCTAAAAACAGTTATTTCGCCATTACCCTGTACTGTAGAGCTAAAGGAAGATGTGGTTTTCTGAAGAATTTTTTTAAACTTTCCAGATGTTATAATGAAAGGTTTGGGTAAGTGAGCAGCATAGAAAGAGAGCTAATGCTTGATAGTTAATTAGACTTTTGACAGCCAATTTTGTGGTGCTAAATGTGATTAAATGTAGCTGCAAGTCTTTGGAGTGACTTTCTTAGTTTCAAACCTTGGTATTACTTCAGTTACATAAAACCTATCCACTCTACCTTCCACCTCCTCATTACAAAAATTAAACATGGAGGTCTAAACTATTAGAAGATTCAGACAAAGTTGCTAGATTAATTTCTCTTGTGAAACATAAATATCAAAATACCATCATTTAGCCAGGCGTGGTAGTGCAGGCCTATAATCCCAGTGCTTGGGAGGCTGAGACAGGAAGGTCAAAGTTTCAAGGCCAGCCTCAGCAATTTAGAAAGACTCTAAGCAACTTAGCAAGACTCTGTTTCAAAATAAAAATATAAAAAGGCTAGAGATGTAGATTGAGGTAAAATGCCCTTGGGTTAAATACCCAATACATGAAGGAAGGAAAGGAGGAAGGGAGGGTGGGAGGGAGGGAAGAAAGGGAGGGAGGGAAGAAAGGGAGGGAGGGAGGGAAGGGGGAAGGGCAAGCCGGAAGGAAGGAAAAAATAAAAGAAAACATCATTTTTATTTCAACAATATCCTACCCTTTAGATTGATACTGTCTAATCAGAACAACTGTAGCCCTAACAGACTATCTTAGTAAAGCAATTACCACAATTACCTTTGCAGGTAAGTGAGCCTTATGGATCTCTCTTTACCTTTAGTTTGTCATTTTCTATTAATATCTTTGCCTGCAAAAAAACCAATCCTGTGCAAAGTAATGACCTGACTATTGTTAAATGAAGCTTTCATTGATTGCTACCTACCTAGGTGTGTGATTAGATTAAAAAAGTGATCCAGAAAACTAAATCAAATGATCTTTTCTGAACTCTCTTAAACCTTTAGGAGAGTTTATTTTGTTAGGCACTCTAAGCTGTGCTTAAATCTGTGCAAATGAAAATGTATTTGCTATTTAATAAAGGACTATATCTTTAGCCCTGATTTTTTTAGCTTAATTTGCTTTAGCTTAATTTGCCATATCTGGCAAGCTAATATCACCAAGTGCTCAAGTTAGAAATGTAAAGACTAGGAATTTTTGTTGGTTAACATATTTATTCAAATATTCAAGATATTCAATTTATAGTTCTTTTCTTGGAGTCCTAAATGGACAATCCGATAGGATCCAATTTAGCCTAAGTAATTAGAGCTTACTTCAATTTTAGTGACTGTCATGAAAGCTTGTAGAATTATAATATGTGGCTCCATTATAATCAAAAATTATGGAAGGGACACAGACAAATGGCTAAGATTTTAATTCTACTAGTAGATTTTATATTAAATATTAGAAAATAATTTTTCCGACTAAGCTGTTAGAAAATTAAAACAATATATAATCATAACATACCATATAATGACAATGAAACTAACACATGAAATTCTAAAGCATTTCAGACTGATCAATGGAAAAATAACCCTAAAGAAGATACATCAAATATCCCCTTTATCATTGTATGTCATTGTTCAGCTCTTTAATATAACTAAAATATTTTGAAAATTATTAATTTGCATTGCATGCTAATCTCTTAGAATACTAAAACCTTCACTCTATAATATACAATTTTCCCATGAAGAAACTGCTATATGTTACTGTGAGATGAAAAAAGAAGGAACTGGGATATTTTCAGTTATGAACTTGCGGATTTAATTATTTTTGAAAATTATACCAGATTCTAACAATACCATTGTTGACCCTACTTATGCTATCAAGAATACGGCTGAAAAAGTGAGATGTAGGAATCTTCTGTGGGATGGGATAGATTCTTTTAGGCCAACTTGTAAAAGAGAAAGATATGAAACAGGGCAGAATAAAAAAAGAGCTTTTCTGCTTTTCCTACCTGGAGTGAATGAGGGGGTACACAGGGGAGAAGGGATGGCAGATGGCAAAGCAATTGTGTCTGGGCCCCGACTTCCTTTTCCTTAGTCTTTAGCCCAACTTTGGGGCAATGCTCAGATGAAAGAGCAGAGCACAGGGAAGATGGAGTTTCCACCAAAATCTGCCTCACTGGAGCGTAACTCAGATGTCACCCACAGACTGTCCTATAACATTCTCAGACAATGACCCATCTAAGCCACCTTGGTGGGACAGCTACTCAGTCAGAAGGGTCCCTGTGCTTGGACTTTTAAGGCCACCCTCAGTTCTGATTAACCACAGCCACTGACTTGAGAGCCACTGGGATTTGCCCTGGATCCTCCTCTGCAGGGTCAGGGGATCCTACCAGTGGGACAGATAGAGATCCTGATACATAACTAAGAGTGTGCATCCACCAGGGCTAAGTCCGCCCTTCACCATTTCCTTCCCACCATATATTCAGTCGGGCACTATCTTGGAAACAGAAAAAAAAAAATGATTGGAAAGGCAAATGAGAGGCTTAACATCCAAATGGAATGAAACTGAGTTATTTTATCCACTTAAAATCTATTGATCTAGAGTAAACTATAAACTAGATTGCAGATACATTGTTTTTATCACCAAGGGATTCATTAAGGGATTTTTCTTTATTAGGGACTTGGAAAATAAGCAAATAAAATACTAACTAAAGAGATCATGTTTTTCACATATTCAAGTTCAGCTGATATATAGTTGTAACTTGTAAATTGACCGAATGATCTTAATAGAATGCAAGTAAGAACCAACCCGATTTCTTATCCAATTCTCAGAAAGTGTTTGTGGCATTAAGTTTGCTTTTTGCACCTAATATTTCCTATTTTCCTGTTAAAAAAAATCCCAGGCAGCATTTTCAGTTATTTTTATATAATTAAATGCCCAGCTCAGTTTCATTATTATACAATTTAGAATGTGTCCATATTGTGTTCATTCTCCAGCCTGGGGTCACAGAATTCAGTTTTAGACTTCTGATGTGGAATAAAGGAAGTTCTTTTCTTCTTCCACGAGTGTCCCTTCACCAACTACTGTTTCTGACCGCTACAGCCATTGGCTTAAAATAAAAGAATGGCTGAAAAGCACATCCAGGCTCTGTCGCCTGTGCACCTCGAGGCAGATGTGCAGTTGCTGGTCCTTCCCCTCACGACATGCTGTTGGGTTTCCTTGGAGATTCTTCTGAATAGGGTGTCCGGTTGCATCCCTGAATGTGATTATTTTCCCCCCTTTGGCCATCCACTTTGAGTACCCATCAGCCTCCAGGAATCCAGAAACCTATCATTTGTCTTTTAGTTGGGTTCCTGCCTCTCCTCTAAGTGATTCTCTTGGTCCTTTTGAAATATCTTTATGTGGGCTCATGGCAGCAGGACCCAGTAAATGCAAACAGCCCTAATTTTGGTGGAAGATTTGTTCTTTCTCCTGCTACAAACAGGAGAAAGGGCCAGAAATTTCTATGGCTCTTTATCATAATATCCAGACCAGAGTCCTCCACACCAGTTTTCAAGTCCCTGGGGATCAATGGAGCACAAGTTTCTCCTTGAAGCCACTGGAAATGATAAGAGCACAGCGCTTTCCCTTTCCCAGCAAGAGGCAGCAGGCAGGGATACACCACAGCACACCACCTACTGTCTTCAAGGGAAGGCCAATTCTTTGATCCCTCTTCAATTTCTCTTTTAAAACTTAGAGCTGATGTTGGCAAAACCAGTTTCACAATCTCTTTGCACCTTCCCAATAAGAGGTCTTACACTTAGCTTTAGGCTCTCAAATTCCTGGGTTTTTGGCACCTGCATTTGATTGTTTTTGGCTTTGATGGCCTCTACTAATGCCCTGAAGCCACAAAAAGAGATGAAGCTAGCTTCTGTTATATAATGCGAAATAAAAAGCTAAAATTTTCTGAAAAGTTCCAGAGTTGTAATAAAATGATGAAAACTTATGGTTTCTGTATTTTCCCACTTATATTTATTTGTGATATGCATTTGTATGTCTAGTCATAATCATATTTACAGAGAATGTAAATGTATAAAATTATATAATATATGATATATACTTATGCATAAAATACATAATATTGCATATCATGTTGTTTTACATGTTTTCTAAAGTGCAAAGTTTTCTATTTTAAATTACTTCTTGTTTTATCCTATTAAATATGCACTTTTCTATTTTAAATTACTTACAGTTAGTTTTTTAATAAAAAAGTATGGAACTATAAATTTTGTATTCTTCAATCTATGCTCATGTACATATTAAAGATATTTATTTCCACAATACAATAATATGCTAAAATATACATGTTAGGGACTACTGACTATTCTCCAGTGTAATTTCTTCCTTTCTTGGCCACATCATTTCCTGTCATTCTCTGGCCAGTTTTACTAAAAAGTCACAGCTGTATTGCTCAATTCTATTTGGTAGACTGTAAAGAAAAGTGATATGTAGCAACTTCACTCTTATCCCATAAATATCTCTTATTCTAATCCTCTGTGCTGCATTTCTATTTAAACCGAGATGGTAATGTCTCAAGGTTTTAGAGAGTCCAATATTTAAGAGGGTAAAGCTACACATTTGTATAGGTCCCTGTACAAGTGATAGGAGTACAAGCCTCCCTCTCCCTGCAATTTAAAAATACTTTGGGATGTTATGTACATAAAGCTTTATTTAAAATGCTGTATGAATTTTGAGACCATTTGTTATTATGGCCTAAAATAACCTAACACTGATGTAGGTATCTTGAAGTGAGGTGCTTACATAAAAGAAACCTAAAATATGTGACATTGCCTTACTGGTCAAAAAGCAGGTATTTGGAGCTGGAGATGTGGCTCAGTGGTACAGCACTTGCCTATCATTCAAGAGACCTTGGGTTTGATTCTCAACATCATACACACATACCCCTGCCCCAACACACAAACACACAAAGCCAGGTATTTTGAAAAGAAATATAGAAGTTTGGAAAAATGGAAACCCATGACTTGCATTATTAAAATACTTTGTAAAACAACCTATGCTATACTTTTCAAGGCAGATAAAAGAATTATTTGACCTCTAGGGGAGGTCCTTGGAATAGCACTTGTCGGTTTCCATAAAGAGCAACAGCATAAATTCAGTTTCTTGTGTGTGTGTGTGTGTGTGTGTGTGTGTGTGTGTGCGTACGCATGCACACGTATGCTTTTAATGTGTCCCCTCCATAATTTCCGTGAGAAATAAATTCTTGTTCTTTACAAATTACCCACTCTGTGGCATTTTCTTATAGCAGCACAAATGGAATATGCCATCTATCATATCCTAGTCTCCAAGTTTTAAGAATATTCAAAGTTACTTTAAGATACATGGAATGGAGATCAGTGTGGAGATTCCTCAGAAAACTGGGAATTATGCCATTTGTAGGAAAATGAATGGGCCTGGAGAACTTTATGTTAAGTGAGATTAGCCAGTCACAAAACGTGAAAGGTCATATGTTTTCTCTCATATGCTAAAGTTTAGGGGATAATCAGGATACAAGAGGGACTTTAGATAATGGAGGAGAAACCCCAGTGGAGTGATGGAAGGGGTCCAGAGGAGGTGGAGAGGGGAGGGAGAATCAATAAAGGAAACACTTCCATTGATGTTGTGCACGTATGTGGAATTACCATGCCAACCTCAGTATCATGTATGGGAAAGGAGAGGGTGAGGAGGAGCTCTGAGGGAAGCTCACCAGGTACTGTGTGCATGTTTGTAGCTATCACTCTGAACTACATTAGGATGTGAGACTACAATGCACCAATAAAAGTATATATAAAAAAGACACATGGAAGAAACATCATTGTCTTCTGCATAAAGAATCATCTCATTATCCATTGTAAGAAAGGAAGGAAGGAAGGAAGGAAGGAAGGAAGGAAGGAAGGAAGGAAGGAAACTTTCATAGAATACAAACAAAACAGCAATCAAAGCAACATCTTCCAAAAGTGTTCTGCTAAAGTATAAATAAAACGGAGTAAAAGTTTGGATTCATCAATTTTATAGGGCGAGAAAATGAGTCCTAAATCCTAATTGGAAATAGCTCATAATCAGTTAGTTTCATTGAAATAGATGACTATTCCTGAAACTAATTACAGAAATTATTTGTTAAATTCAGATGCCTATTAAAGCAAAATAAAATATTACCCTATGCCATTCACTAAGTATAAGTTGTATGGATTATAGACCTTGAAAAATTAACCTTGAAACAAAATGGCTAGACTTTCCAAAAAATACTGGTTTGGGGAGTAATGAGTCAAATGTTTTAAGTTTTAGGGCAAACATTTACTTAAGTAAAAACATGGAAAATCTTGACATATACTTACTCATTGAATTTCTATGTAAGTCATCTTATGTAATTTATTTATAAAGACAGTCATCCAAATATTACTGCTGCAATTTCTGGCTAACTGCCTCTGATAGGATTTTCATTTTTTTTTATTTTAGTAAAACAACTATAGTAAAATCTGGTGATAGCACAAGTCATCCATCCTCTGAGTAAAAATATAGACAGTGGTGGGTGACCACCTCTTACTTCCCTAGTCAAGTTCCCAAAACTAGGCCCCAAAAGTTCTTATCTAAGGACAGCAGTAACAAAGACAAGGGAGGCTGAACAGGAAAATGCCAGCAAGCAAGGGAGTTCCCACATGCCTGCCACTCCCCCTGCTCAATTTCCCCAGATCAGAGAAACAAAACTGGCACTAACCAACTGGGGAAGGTGGCTAGACTTACAGCCACTGTCTTAGGAGTGCAGCCAGCCATATGATGCAGAGCGATCCATGCCTGCATCCAGCTGGTACCAAACAGCAGCACACACCAACAATAATCTTGGATTGCACAATTGATGCTCCGGAGCTCCCAAACAACCAGGCGCACAGACATGCCACTGAGAATTCAGATCAAGTGCAAACAAAATGTATGAAATATCTTTGCAAAACAAATATTTTTAAATTATAGCTACCTCTTTAGCCTTTCTCACATGGTCTAAAATAATACTCATACAAATAATCAGTTAATGTTGAACACATGTGGAGCCCTGGGCCCGGTTCACTAGCCATCTACAGTACAGAAGAAAAGAACAGTTAAGTTTATCTGCTCACTTGAATTTGTGAAATTCAGTGGAAGTTAGTGCTACGATTTCCCAGCTGTCATACATCGCAGACTATCTCATAAGAAATACTAGATATTTATACATCTTTACCAAGAAGCATATACAGTATCTTAGAAAAAACTCTTAGTAACATAATGGAGGAAAAAGCACCACAATTTTCCTGCCTACTGGAATTTCTCCCTAGTACAGAGAAAATGATGACTGGAATGATGGCCTTTGCCAAATAAAAACATTTGGAGCAGAGTTCTGAACAATTCTGAAAATAGCTCTAAACATGCTGCAACTATCATTATAGAGTAACAAGAGAATTATTAAATTCTGAAATCAGCATTTTGCTATTGTTGAAGACAAAACAGCCAAAGACTGAAATATAGGAATCTAGAAATTAAATAGTAAATTAAGAATAGTTTATAACATGCTATTTTAATCTAGATGTTGCAGACATTTATGAGCATAATTCATCTCGCATGCTAAATTAAATGTTATTTTTATTTGAAAATATATAATACTGATTAAAAATAAGTTCTTGCATTTAAGGGTTTTTTCTTTTTTTGTTTTTTTGCGGTACCGGGGATTGAACCCAGGGGCGTTCTACCTCTGTGCTACAACCCCGGCCCTATTTTTTATACTTTATTTTGAAACCGGGTCTCACGAAGTTGCGGAGGGCCTCACTAGGTAGAGAGTGAGAGACAGAGAGACAAGGAGAGAAAGAGAGAGAGAGAGAGCTGAGGCTGGCCGCGAACCTGGATCCTCCGGTCTCCGCCTCCCAAAGTACTGGGATTACAAGCGTGGGCCACCACACCCGGCCTAAGGGTTTTTTCTTCAAGTTTTTTGACTTTTATTTTTGAACTGAAAATATCTTTCTTTCCAAAATGTGACATTTTGAGGTAAGCTGAAGAGAATCAGAGAAGACCTTACATGATATAGTTTGTGCAGAATTTTCCAACTTCCGATCACATAATTTTCTCCTTCAGATTCTAAGCAAATCATAAAATTCCCAAACCTTTACCTTCATGTTCTCTCTTTCTAAAATTTGGCCACCTCCTCACCCTGATTCAGTCTTAATTATTCTTGATATATTTTTGAACTGTCATTCTTCAGAGAAGTCTTCAACAACTCCCTCAGACAGTACAGCTCAGGTTTCCTTCTTATATAACCACATAACACCCTGAACAATTTCTCCATACCACTCTTCAAAACTTGAAACATTAGCTGCTTGTTGTGTAATGTTTCTGATCAAAATGTGTTAGACTTCCATTCCAAACTTGGAGTTTTCATCCATGTTCTGATCCCTTCTGTCAATGTCTGCATGTTGAAATAAGGACTATGTTGGTTAGCACATGAAACTTCATGCTAACTGCCATTTCTTGGCAGATAATTCTTTGATTATTAGGTGATGTGCCTCTTCTTAGTTTCTCAGGCAAATATAATTCATCTCTCTATTATAAAAATGTTGTGTTGCTTTAGTTATTTTGTCCTAAAACATACATCTACAGTTTTGTTTTTGCTTTCTCCCATGCAGCAGTTTTATTGCATACATGTGTTGTGGTTGCTACATTTTGAAGTGTTTGTTTTCATGTTTTTTTTACCGTTCTGTTTTTCTCTTTGCTACCTTTTATTGAACTGGTAATATTCTCTTTATTCATCTCTTTTCAAATTTCTAAATTAACTAAAAAAATTGGATTGCTTAGGAATATGTATGCCTCTGTACTATTTAAACAAAAAGCAATAGAGGCTTAGACGAGATTATTCTTTCCTTACATAAAAATGAAAACTTAAGCTTTTTGAGACAAGTATGGTGGTACATGGTATTGCAGACACAAGCAGTGGTTCTTATCTTGTTCTACCATCCTTGGCACTGGGCTATTAATGGTCCATGTTGGCTTACTGAGTTCCAGGTAAATATAATTTCCAAAAGTTACACTTGACATCCCCAATGACATTTCATATGGCCAAAGCTTATTAATACGGCCACACTTAGCTACTTAGAAGATTGAGAAATGTAATCTTCAGTCTGGGTAGCCACATACCCAGAAATCATTAGATGTTCTAGTACTATGAAAAAAAAGAACTGAACCACCATGGAAGACACCAGTCAGCCCTTGCCATGAAAGCTTTTATTTTTATAATCATAATTAATGAAATTTACTGACATATTTTATCACTTTTACCAAGTTTACCACTATTTTTTCTTCATTTTACTCTATTCCTTGATTTGATTTTATTCTTTTTTTGAAACATAGCTTTCAGTAGTCGTGTGTGTGTGTGTGTGTGTGTGTGTGTGTGTGTGTGTTACAATCCCTAGAATGAACCCAGGGGTGCTCTACCTCTAAACTACACCCCCAGCCCTATTTTAGTGTTTATTTTGAAACAGGGTTTCTCCAAATTACCATGCCCTGATCTTGAACCTGTGATCCTCCTGTCTCAGCTTGGCAAGTTCTGGAGTTAAAGGTGTGGGGCACTGCCAGTAGTTCTTTTAGAAGGGGTCCATGGGTAGAAAATCTCTCTCTGTGTTTCTGTAATTGTCATTATTTTCATTTGCTCTCAGATTATAACATAACCAAGTATAGAATTTTGTATTGTATTTAGTTTGCTTCAATTTAAAAAAATATGGCTCTATTTTCCTCCTATATCTACTGGGAGTAGTAAGGCCTCCACTGCAAGTATAATTATCTTAGCTTTGAAGTGATCAACTTTTCTCTCTGGTATGCTTATGTTTTTTCTTTGTGTTTGCTATTCCTTAGTAAGATGAAGGTTTGATTTTTTTTAAATCCTCTGACACTTGTCACACCTATTTTTTGTGCTGCTTTTAATAAAGACATTTTTCAGTAATTATATTTACAAATATTGTCACTTTTTCGCTTCTACTTCATCTCAATTTCTGGACTCTTGTTAGACATATGTTGAGTTAATCATTCCTTCATAACTCAAAATCAGTACGTTGTATTTCATTTTATCTCCTTCTGTCTTTGTCTCTCTAATTCTGTACTCTATTGCATAATACCTTAGTTTTCCTCTACAACTGAGCTTCACTCTCATCCAGTTAAGCTTTATATTTTGTTGAGTTCTGATTGCCATATTTTGTTTGCATTATTGTGATGAATTTACTCATTGATAATTGGTTTTGACTCTATTTTTGTTTAACATTTATTAATTTTACATATTAATGGGGTTCAGTGCAATATTTCAATACACATATACAGTGTATACAGATGAAACCAAGACTACCTTTACCCACCTTTCCAATCTATAGAGATCCCAATTATACAATCAGGTCTATGTTTTGTTTTTTTATTTTTATTTATTTTTTATTTATTTATTTTTTTGTGGTACCGGGGATTGAACGCAGGGGGGTTCTACCTCCGTGCTACGCCCCCGGCCCTATTTTTTATGCTTTATTTTGAAACCGGGTCTCACAAAGTTGCAGAGGGCCTCACTAGGTAGAGAGAGAGACAGAGAGAGAGAGAGAGCGAGAACTGAGGCTGGCCACGAACCCGGATCCTCCGGTCTCCGCCTCCCAAAGTACTGGGATTACAAGCGTGCGCCACCACGCCCGGCTGTTTTATTTTTTTTAAACTTACACATATGAGATGGAACATGTGGTTCTTATCTTTCTGTGTCTATCTTGTTTTACTTAATATATATATTCTAATATGCTATATATTTAGTAAACTTATAACATACATATGTTAAATAAAATAAGACAGACACAGATAGATAAAAGTATATATATATATATATACATATATATATATATATTAATAAACCTTTTTGGTGTATTTGGTCAGGGTTTTTTATTTTGCTTGCACTAAAAGATAAAAATTTGTATAAACTTATTATTTGGGGCAGCAAGTGCTGAATTACTTCAACAAATTCATAGAGGATCTGGCCAGGCATGGTGGTACATACCTGTGATCCCAGTACTTGGGAGGCTGCGATGGGAGGACTGCAGGTTCGAGGACAGCCTCAGTAACTTAGCAAGACCCTCAGCAACTTAGAGAGACCCAATTTCAAAATAAAAATAAATAAATAAATAAAAAGGGCTGGAGGTGTTGTTTGGAGCTATAATGCCCATGGGTTGAAACCCACAGTAACACACACACACACACACACACACACACACACACACATGCACGCACGAACACACGCATGCACACACAAGCACAAGCACATGCACATGCACAAATGCACACACGTACATAATAGAAGATCTGAATGTTAGAAGAGAAAGAGGCCAAAAAACAGTCCAAAGTTACAAGCCGGATAAATCAAATCAGAAAAACTATTAAATGATGTTAAGATTTTAGAGCAGATTTTGTTTGGGGATGGAGGGTTAGATGTATGAAGTAAAGATAAAGTCTCCAATTTTTACACACAATTTAATTCATTAGTTAAAATTGTTTAGTTAATTATATTAATGTTAATTAATATAAAGATTTTATTGATTAGAGTTCCAGAAGCAAAAAAATGGAAATTGAAATATTGCTTGTCATAAAAAATTGATTATCAGTTTCTATCAGCTGGAGAAGGAAACAAGAGAGTGAGGAATGCGGCTTGGAGGTGGCCGGCTGATGGGAAAGATCTGCATGGGACCAGAAGTTAATTGGCTTCACAGATTACACTACTGAATTTTGCTTCTTCATCAGTAAAATTACCTAATGGATTTGCCCAATTCCTAATATCACATAAAGTATCTTATTTTACCCTAAGCAGATGCTATTTTCTCAATGTAAGCTAACTGATTGCTTAGAGTTTAGCATACATAAATATACATGTGCATTTATGGCTAAAATATTCAAGCTTATAAAACAATAAATATTGTAAAAAAATATATATAATTTCAATTTTATTAATTTTCATAGGAAAAATAGCCTGGAAAAACTTAGAAGGAAAGAAATCAATTTAAATGAAAGTTTGATGGTCAGTTGTTTTAGATCCAATTCTAAAAATTATAAATTGCATTTCTAATTAGCTTTTGGAGAATGCATTGAAGAGCTCAATTGTCGTTATCTTTTTAGATGCTAATGAGGCAATGAGTAGAGGCGATTTTATTATTTTGGGTTGATTTGGATTCATCCTCTTTAGTTCCTATTAAAAGCTGCCTCATACAAACATGAATTCTTCTATTACAACTAATGGCTTTATTTCCTAACCTAATTGTTCATGCTTAGCAGAGATACTCAGCAGGGTTGCCCATTATTGCCTACTGTGACTTAATTTAGTTCAGAGCCACTGGAAGGATGTATTAGTCATGATATTGTGGTATCATGACATCACCATCATCGTAAACATTGTTCCTCATTTAGGAGTAGGAAATCAGGAGTACCAACATTAATGACTGACTTTTTAAAAGCTGAAAAGAATTCTCACCTTTTACCAAAGTAATTTATCACTGGGAATTTTTAAGTAAATGCTCAAGGTAATATATCTGGGAAGAATATATATTTGTTCTTTAAAATTCTAATTCAAGAAGGTTTATCGGCATAATAAAATGTGTTCTTGGTGATTATCATTATTGTTAAATGTTTGTCTTAGGCAAAGCAAAATTTTCAAAGTATCCTACATATTATTTAATCCTCACATCAGTCCTTTGAGGGAGGCATTATTCCTCATGTGCAGGTAGGAAAATAAAAGTTGAATTGAGTGGCAGAAACAAGCTTATTTTATTTTATTTTATTTTATTGGCACTGGGGATTGAACTCAGGGATGTTCTACCTCCAAGCTATACCCCCAGCCCTTTTCATTATTTTATTCTGAAACAAGGTCTCCCTAGGTTGCTGAGAGTCTCACTAGGTTGCTGAGGTTGTCCCTGAACCTGCAATCCTCCTGTCTCAGTCACCCAAGTACTGAGGGTCAGAAACAAGCTCTTAATCATTGAAAATCCTTCACGGAATCAGGAAGTGCCTGGCTTACAGGTCTTCACATCCCATTCATGGTGAGTTTTAGGATGATTCTCAGGATTCTCAGCACAATAGCACTGTAGTACCCAAACACACAAATTAACATGTTAATGGAATATTCCTTGTCTGCCTTTACCCCAGATTCTGAATAGTATCAAAATGACTGCTTCAAATTTAAGGTGAATTTGAGGTTGCTTTTCCAATTAAATTATCTTAATTCTGCATTTGAATTTGCCAGATGAAGAATGTTCTCTATAAAATTGCAATAAATTATTTGTTTTCTTCTGATAATTGCATGTCAAATCCATCTACTATTTTATCTTATTAAATGCATTTTACTGAATAGCACATTATTAAATTTATCATATACTACTGAACTTCAAAATTCTTTTCTATCCAACTGAAATTGCCTGTAATATATTAAATTAAATATTAGTAGAAATAGTCATTATCTTCTTTTTGAGATGACTTAAAACAAGAGATAACTTTCAAGAATAGTTTGAATATTTTAACTAAAACTTTTCCAGATTTTCAAAACACTATGAATCTTCCTGTTTTCTGGAAAGCTACTTAAGTGTGCCCCATCTAGGAAGAGGAGGCAAAACAATTTAGTATGTGAATACAAAATATTACTTTAAAAAGATTTCTCATCCACACAGAGTCATTTTTTTTGTTAAAGATAAACTTAGCAATGTGTCATTATCATTGTGAACTGCATTATGATGTGAGACTATACTGTACCAATAAAAGTATATAAAAAATTAAGGATGAAATATGATTCCGAATTCCAAATCTTTAGCAATAGAAAAAAAAGAAAATGAAAAAGAAACTGCTGAACAACAAAGAAATTATCTTAGGCATGGAAAACACATAACTGATAAAAAGGTCATCCTTATATTTCTCAGTATAAGATACTGAATGTGTTTTGCTTAATGGGAAGATGGAGATAAGGTCTGAAAGCACAGTTTGATGGCAACTTACACATCTAATTAAAAACAGGGCTATAATATGGGACAAACTTGGCAGCATGGGAATAATTTAGTTTTTTATCAGCTCAGTAAATCTTCAGTCATGTTCTGTGATTAAAACTATAGCTCTTACATGTGCACTGTCAATAGTAAACTTTTTAATAAAAATAAAACGTGGCCTCCAAGGTCTATGTCTATTTAGAATTTCAATTTAGCTTGAATCAACAATGCTCTAACTAGAAAAATCAGTGGTGATTTTTAAATCATTAATACACATGCACAAAGAACAACACTAAATGTATTGGAAATGACATAGATACTTTAAATAAATCAACAATAATTTAGTTTTCAGGATGATACAAAAACTCAGGGTACTTGAATATAAAGATCATTTATTTACACATAGGACTTTTAATTCTTGAGACTCCACATATTACTTAAATATTATGTCAAAAATAAATTTGTACCTAAGTATATTTCAAGGAAGGGGTTAATTCCCACATTCCAACATCTACTCATTCATAAAATATAGGGTTTTAATAAATAGTTTAAAATTGTATGAGTCTGTTCAATGTTGTCTTTTTGTGTGTGTGTGGTACTGGGGATTGAACCTGGGGTGTTCTACCTCCGCGCTACACCCCCAGCCCTATTTTTTTATACTTTATTTTGAAACTGGGTCTCATGAAGTTGCAGAGGGCCTCACTAGGTAGAGAGAGAGAAAGAGAGCGAGAGAGCTGAGGCTGGCTGCGAACCCAGATACTCCGGTCTCCGCCTCCCAAAGTACTGGGATTACAAGAGTGCGCCACCACGCCTGGCTCAATGTTGTCTTTTTAAAACAGAAACTAGTAGGTAGTTAGGGAGTTATTATCAATTTTAATACTCGAGTCATCTCCAAATAGAAGGAAAATATAAACTAGGGTAAAATCTTGGGGATAAAGCTCAAAGGCCCAAACACACACACACACACACACACACACACACACACATACACACCTGCCATTTCTTCTATAGACTTAATGCCTTGTGCATCTGACACAGCAGTGACTGGGGTGTTGTTGCTTCGTCATTTTGCTCTATGCCTGTCATTATGTTTACATGATTGCCATCACACCCAAGTATGACCCTAAATTGACACTGAAGGGCAATGTCTAAAAGTGGGTAGGTTTCAGTGTCATTATAAGCAGATGAAATATTGTCAGATATGATAGAAAAAAAATGTGTCCTAGGCTATGAAATAGAAACCTTAGCTGAGAGCTCAGAATTCCCTACAGGTCCTACCTTTCTTAGTCAGAAGGAAAGAGCTCCTGTTTGACATTCTCAGATTGATTGACCATATATACACCTTCTCTCGCAAGCTCACCTCCGTTCTTTAATCCCCAAACCTAGTCATTTTAGAATCCTGTGTGAGCAACCCTTCCAATCTATCTCTACTTGAATAACTACCATGCATGTCCCAACCCATAAAAATAATCAAATCCTTTACCACAGTTTAAACAAAAACATTGAAAATAAAAATTGCATTTGACCTTTTGCTGAAGCAGCTCCCAATATGATAATCCCTTTTTTGACTTTTATACTTTAAAATCTTAGGAAAGACCACTTAATATATCTTGCTAAAAGTAATATTTTTATCTTCATGTCCCTACCAATACAGTTACCCATTGACAGAAACTGACTATTCTATATAAGACACCCAAATTGTCTCCCCTATTGGGTGATATTTAGTATATCTATAAGATGTGTCAAATGTGTTTTCCTGTATATTTAAAAATCACCTGGTTTCACAGTTGCCCTCATCTATTATATTCTCTGTTCTAAATTAAATGAAAAACACCCAGAGTTAGAGCGTTTCTTTTCCTTTATTCATGCACTTGTCTTCCTTGACCTTATTTATTTATATCCTTATTGCAGTCTTATGCCAAGTCACAGTTTTAACCAAAAATACCTTACAGGCCTACTGTAAGCCAGGTGCAGAAAAGAAAAAAAATGACTTTAAATGTCTTGCCGATTCTGTTATTGGGGGCCATTTAAGACTGTTATTTAGTGGGCTCTCAAACGAAAGACTTCTTTCTGGTAGCTAATGGTGTCCTTTGGAATATATAAAAGGATCTACTGTTATATTGCATTTGCTTTTTTATCCTTCTCTGCCAATTATAATGAAAATATACAGCTAGCGGCTAAGCAAAGTTATAAAGTCACGTCATATTTCTCTTATTCTATATTTTCATGAAAATCAATATTGTTCTCTATATTTTTATAGTTTTAATTTAGATGGATCAGAGGGATGGATACCTTGCTATTTTATTATGCCAACAACTAAAGAACACTTTCGGAGATTCAAATTGCTTTAGTACGTTGTAATTTTAGTCTCCGAGATTACACTGAATGCTTGTTTCTCTCTGCATGAGGTTTTGGATCTTAGCTTCTCATTTTTTCTTATTGCCTAAAACAGCTTGGCCATTATCAAGTAGTAATGCAGGCTGAAGCCTTAGGTTTATAAATTATGCATTGCCTACAAAAGACTTTGGAGAGCTGGGAATTCGAGACTGCCGCTGCTTAGCCTCCTCCTCGGAGGCAACTTTGCCATCCTCAAAGTAGGAGAGAAAGTAAGAATATTTGTTTGTGGTTTATATCAAGTGTTCAGATCAAGGTTTTTACATTAAACTATCCACATTTCTTTTAGGATATTTAAAAATATCCAGAGGCATCTTCCAGGTGAAAAAGATGAGCTCACTGCTCTCAGAGTTCAGGATGCATGTGCACACCTTCATGAAGGAGAGACGGGGCACTTGAGCCCTCCTTCATTGCTGGGGCCAAATCGCAGAGAAACAAAAAGTCACTATAGATTAAAGAGTCACCTAGAACAACTAACTTGAAAGTGGCTTTGACCTTTGAAGACAATCTGGTTCATACCAACTATTTATCTTGATATTACTTAGTTATATTAAGTATCTTCCTGGACCTGTGTTACAGATGTAATTGAATAAAGTGTATTTTGGGTTTTTAAAAAGGTCAAAGACTTCCCAGGTCCTTATTTTTTGTGTTTTTTTTTTTAACTTTTGTTTTGAAGCTGCTGATACAATGACAAAACCAGTCACAAATCTATGAAGAGCAGCTTTGGGGAAAATGCAATTCTATCCGTTATCAACATATGGAATTTTCAGAATAAAGGACAGTTATCTAGTAGTTCCTGGAAAACAAACAAACAGACAAACAACAAAAAAAACTTCAACAGGCATATGCTATGATACCCCAGAGACAACAGGCCACAGAGTAACTACTGTATTCCTATAATAAAGATCCAAAGCAAACTTCATATATAAAGAATCCCTTCTGCCACCTATTTCAGATCATCCAACAACAAAATTTAAGATTTCTTACAACTCCATTCCAGGAACAAGTGTCTGTATAGTTAGGACACTTTCAATTGGACATCATAAGATAAACTGATTAAAATGGTTTAGCTAAAGGAAGAAAAGAAACTTTAAAGAGATCTATGTTTACAGCTCACTTCAGATGTGGCTGGATGCAGAGCACATTCAAGATGAGGCCTTCCTTTCTGATCTCATGACACTGCCCTTCTGTGCGTGGTTCTGATGACCTCCAAACTCATGTCAGATTAACTATCTACATTTGAAAAAGGAGTGTGCCTCTTTTATATGATGGTGAAAAGCAGTAGGTGAGCATCCATCTGGGAAGCTAGTACAGGAGGAGGCACAGGACTTGGTAATAAATGACATGAGTTCCAGGGCAATATGTATCGCTTCATATCAATGATTAGCATTATAGGTACTTAATATAACTTTGCAGAAGTCCATTACCTTTCTGATTAAATGACTCTGAAATTAGGGCTAGCAAGCCCCATTCTTCTAATCACATTCTTCCAATCATATAAACATAGTGCTAGCCTCAAACTAGAATGATGAGAAATTGACAAATATTATAGACATAACATTTATTAACTGATATTTAGCTGGCTAAGTGTATAATGTGTTCTAGAGTACAGAGTACATTTTTTTTGGCCAGGCATAGTGATGCACGCCTATAATCTCAGTACTTGGGAGGCTGAGACAGGAGGATCCCAGGTTTGCTTCCAGCCTCAGCAATTTAGTGAGGACTTCTGAAACTTAGTGAGACCCTGTTTCAAAATAAAAAATAAAATAAAATAAGGCTGAGGGTGTAGCACAGAGGTAGAATGACCCAGGGTTCAATCCCGAGTACCACAAAAAACAAATAAATAAAGTATATTTATTAAAGTATGTTGATAACACAAATTTCCCTAACATATTACTCTAAAATATCACTTTTGTAAATTTATCTTAAAAGTTAAATTCATTCTTCTAAGGATGAATCACTGCTCTTTTTAACAAAGTGAATAAAAACTAGGCAGAATTAAGTGTCATAACAGGAGTCAACATTTGTATTCAAAGATGCAATTAACATACCAATCGAAGTATTTGTTTAATGCTAGAAAGAAGATTTAGAGGTTAGAAGGAACCTTAGAAATCAGTTTGGATGTTCCTCAGAAGACGGGTATGGAACCTTTGTATGACCCAACTATACCACTCTTGGGCATCTTTCCAAAGGAACGGAAGTCAGAATGTTATAGTGACACATGCATGTCCATGTTTACAGCAGCACAATTCACAATAGCCAAACTATGGAATCATTCCAAGTGTCCATCAACAGATGAGTGGTATATATACAAAATGGAATTTTACTCAGTCATAAATAAAAACAAAATTATGTCATTTGCAGAAAAATGGATGGAACTAGAGAATATTAGACTAAGTGAGATTAACCAGTCTCAGAAAGTGAAGGATCATATGTTTCCTCTCACATATGGAAGCTAGAGAGAAAGTGGGAAACACAAAGGACATCAAATAAATAAGCAGAGATACTAGTAGAAGAGTGGAAGGTAGTTTGGGGGGGAGAGGGAAAAGAGGAGACAATGAAGGAAACAGTTTGAACAATCCTATGTATATTCATGAAGCTATCAATACCAATTTCAATATTATGATTGGGGAGGTGGAGACAGCAGGGCAGGATCTGGAGGGAAACAGACTGGGTGTTAGGTGCACATATGTTTCTATCACAGTAAACATCAATATAATGTATGGTTGCAATACACCAATAAAAGTATACTAAAAAAAATAAATTATTCTATGTAACCCCTTCATTTTAGAAAGCAGAAATGAAACCCATTGGGTTTGATTAAATGATTCGAACAAAGTTAAGTGACAAGAATTTAGTCCTTTTTCTAGTGGACTAGCAGTTTCCTTATGGGGTCCGTCTTGAAGTTGCAAGGACTGGACAAGCACAGCCAGGTTCACGATCTGAATGCTGACCTGGTCATGATTCAGAGGTGTGTGTGAGTGCAGATGTCTCAGAATGCGCAACCAAATCAAATAGATAGGCATTCTGGTTCTTGCTCTGAATAGCCGCATGATCACAGACAATTATTTACCTTCATTGAATATAAATAGCCCTCCTTTTTATAATAGAAGCAAAAGAAAGTAAGAGGAACAAAATAAAAACAATGAAAACTGAAGTTAGTTTGATACTTGAATAAGATAATAGATAAATGCACATGGTACCTAGTGGCTCTTCATAAATGATCAATACTAGTATTAATTTTTGGACTCCTAAAACTATCCCTGAACAATAATGCATTATCATTAGACTGTTGGTAAATTAACAAAGACTACATGGTATCTTGGGAAACCACATGGCCAGTATTTAGAAGATCTCTAATCTAAACTGCATTTATCAATATTTGCATAAACTACACACATGAAAACCTAAATTATTTTCAGTTTCTTCATGCATTAGAATTAGCACACCAATCTTACTCTCCCTACAAACTTTAAGAGATGTTTTTGCATGTGTGGAGGGTCAAATGAAACAATGTATGCAAAAACGCTATGAAAATGTCTAAAAAGAAGCAAAATTACTGTCAGTATTCAAATGGGTAAACATTCATTATACGAAAAATGTAATTGAACATAACTTCCTGAATAATAAGCATTGCATATTAAATAGACAAATTAATCTACTTGTATTTGAATGAGACAAAGACATACTCAAAATTCATTCTTCCACCTATTAGACTTTTATTCAGAACTCTAGATATGTCAAGTGTAATAATAAATATTCCAGAATAACAAAAAAATGCAGTATATCTGTGGCCCATGGTACACTGCATTAAAGAAACAAACCTATATCTCTGTCAAATGCATATATGTCAGAGTTTGTGAAAATCACAAAGTTCAAGCATGGTGATTTGGAGCCAGTGGCGTAGTGGGTTGGGCACAGAGCCCATACATCCGTACATTAAAACACTCCCTAAGTGAACTAGATGCGTAGGCTGATCAGAAAACGCCTGATTTACAAAATACACCTCTATTTAAAACAATTTTATACTTATATGCTCCTAAAGAAAAATAATAAATTTTTCTTAAAAAAAGATTTGCAATCTTATGCAAAAATCATACACTATTACTGAATATGTAAAATGGAATTTCTAGGTAAAATAGAATAATTGACCAAGTTTATTTCCAAATTCTTTCCCAAGGAATACAGACTGCTATGCCTTTGGGGCAAGTATGCCATGCAAATAAGGGATGTGAGGGTTATTTACTTATATTCCCTGATCACTGCCATTCAGTTCTGTTCACTTGGTAGTAGCAGCTCATCCAGTTTTTCAAAAGCAATTGAGCCGGGAGTGGTGGCGCATGCTTGTAATCCCAGTACTTTGGGAGGCGGAGACCAGAGGATCCGGGTTTGTGGCCAGCCTCAGCTCTCTCTCTCTCTCTCTCTCTACTTAGTGAGGCCCTCCGCAAATTCGTGAGACCCGGTTTCAAAACAAAGTATAAAAAGTAGGGCCGGGGGTGTAGCGCGGAGG
>PVJS01019897.1:13434-33305 GCA_004027185.1 Glis glis | reverse complement strand
CCCCGGTTCCGCAAAAAAAAAAAAAAAAAAAATTAGTTCTTCAAGCTGGGCGTGATGGCCGCACACTTGTAATCCCAGTACTTGGGAGGCTGAGACCGGAGGATCTGGGTTTGTGGCCAGCCTCAGCTACTTAGGCCCTCTGCAACTTAGTGAGACCGTGTTTCCAAATAAAGAATAAAAAATAGGGCTGGGGGTGTAGCCTGGAGGTAGAACACCCGTGGGTTCAATCCCCAGTACCGCAAAAAAAAAAAAAAAAAAAAAAAAATCTTCAATCCTGTCTTCAAAATTAGCTCTTCAGTACTAGGCTTGAGGTAGAATAGAAGAAATAAAATACTAGGTAGAAAGACAAATTGGGAAGGAAAGGAAAATACAGTTTTAAAAGCTAAAAAAACTTCATAATCCTTAGCTTCACTTTACAGAGCTTGTTCCTTGATAGACAAAGGCCCTTAATGAGCCACACTTTTAATTATAATAGCAGACCTGGCCTGTCCTTTTTTTTCTTAGGCAAAGGTCTTCAACAAGCCTGACCTATACACTTTTAATCATAATGGCCTAGCTTTATACCTGAAATCCCTGAGATATAAAATTCCAAAAGAGACAGATTCACCTTTTGTCAGAGCCCTGCACTGAAAAAAGAGCCCCATCTTCACTCCTCGCCAGAGGAAGTCTCACATTTGCCCTGCACCCTGGCTTCATGCCTCAACTCCCTGGGATTCTTATCCAAAAAAAGAATTCTCACCTTTTGTCAACCTGAAAATTCAAAGAAAGGAGACCACCATCCCATGTTGCCAGATTCTGGCCACGTGCCCCTAGCCACCCCCCTCTAGGTCCCCATAAGAAAGGATTGTAAAGATCCCAGAGCCCCTCTCACAATCTCGAGGTGGCCTGTGTTTTCCCCTGAACGTTTATCTCCATTTTTCTTGAATAAAACCCGTGTCTTTGTCTCTGACTGGCACGTGCTGAAATTCTTTTCACCATGGAAATCAAGGACCCTGAGGGTCCTGAGGTGAATTTCTTTCCCAAACTGGGGAACTCCTCAGGACTTTCCACGGAATTATCATATTCTTTCATAACAGGCCTACATAAGTATCATAAACCTTTCAACCTATGAGAGAGCTCACCAAGCTCTTAACTTCATGAAAATCATCAAGATCAATAGTTTATCACAACCTTTCTCCTGATCCAGTGGAAAAATCTCTTCAACTCTTCTTCTGCCCACTTGGTTTTAGGTAGGGTCTGCTTTTGTTTTTAATTTTAATTTTGTGGTACTAGGGATTGAACCCAGAGGCACTCTACTGCCGAGCTATACCCCCAGTCCCCCCCCCTTTTTATTATTTTTTTGTTTTCATACAGGGTCTTGCTAGGTTGTCGAGAGTCTCCCTAAGTAAGCTGAGGCTGGCCTTGAACCTTTGATCCTCCTGTCCCTTCCAAGTACTGGAATTATAGCTCTGTGCCACCATGCCTGCTTAGGGTCTGCTTTAAACCAGATGGTTCCTCATGTTGTACAATTCGTTGTTGCTTGCTGAAAATACACATTTTCCACATTTGCCTCCTGTGAATTTCATTATGTTCTCAGAGCACTACAAAGACTGCCAAGGCTCTTCCTCTCTGTGGTAAGTAATAGACTCAGCTTGGCTTATCACCACACTGTTTTGGTAGCATCTTTGGGAAGCTGGCTTCTGATAACAGTCTTCCTCAGAATTTGACCTAAACTTTCATCTGGGAGCTTTCAGAAAAATAGCCACACTTTCTATTTGCCTTTATTTACATATTTAGCAGTACTGAGGATTGAACCCAGAGGTGCTCTACCATTGAGCTACATCCTCAGCCCTTTTTATTTTTAGACAGGGTCTCACTAAGTTGCTCAGGCTGGCCTCTAATTTTCTTTCTTTTCTTTTTTTTGCGGTACCGGGGATTGAACCCAGGGGCGTTCTACCTCCGCGCTACACCCCTGGCCCTATTTTTTTATACTTTTTATTTTGAAACTGGGTCTCACGAAGTTGTGGAGGGCCTCACTAGGTAGGTAGGTAGGTAGAGAGAGAGAGAGAGAGAGAGAGAGAGAGAGACAGGGAGAGACAGAGAGCTGAGGCTGGCGCGAACCCAGATCCTCCGGTCTCCACCTCCCAAAGTACTGGGATTACAAGCGTGCGCCACCACGCCCGGCTTGGCCTCTAATTTTCGATCCTCCTACCTCAGCCTCCAGAGTAGCTGGAATCACAGGCATGTGTCACTGTGCCCAGCTCTGTTTGCTTTTTATATTTGGCAAATGTTACTGATGCAATCACAGCTCCTGTTTGTTCTTGTTCCCACAGTCTCTCACTCCCCAGGGGGAAAATGTTGGTCACTAGAGAGCCAGGGTTTTGTTCCTACTGGAAAAGAGCTGAGAAGGGGACATACATGTTGAGGAACAGCTTGATATAAGTCTGAAGCATGGAGACCAGGTTTCCCACCCATGTCCACACATATATTGGTGATATGGTCAAAGAAACAAGCAGCCTTTCCCTCTACAGTTAGTTCCCTGGTGCTCTGCAACCTGGGAAGGGGCTGGCAAAGGATCTGGAAGCAAAGAGGGGAGGTTTGAAGCTGTTTCCCTTTCATCAACCCTGCTATTCGCGCCTGCCCCAGGGCTGACTTCCAGGAATGCCAAGCTCAGGGCAAATCACAGTGTGTTCTCAGGCCACCCCCACCCACCTTCTCTTTCCAAGTGAAATCCTGTTCTGGTGACCATCAAGGGCAGCCAAAGAGTAACAAAAAACCAGCTTGACTGGAGTTGACAGGAGTAGGCCAAGAGGGGTTTATGGGCTGATTCAGTAAATTGTCTCTAAATTCCAACTGCAGGAGCGGTTCCAATTTTCCTCCATCTACTTCCTGAACCTTGGGGGTTCAGAGCAGATACCAGGTGCTCAGAGCAGCACCCAGGATCAGGAAATTCTGCCCCCAAGCAAGGGATGGAGCTGCATTTGGAACCAGAGAAGAGTATCCACAGGGAAGTTGGGGTTATAGGCAGGGACTGGAGACTGTCTCCAACAGATAATTCTCAAAAGGCAAGGGGCCCCATGGGGCTGGACTCCAGGAGTCTGGGCTCTGCTAGACACGAAAACCTTCTCCCAGTTATGTTTGTCCGGAAATGTCTCAAACTCCTTGGAGTCTGTACTTAAAAGCTTGCCTGACCCTGCTGTTTTGTGGAGCCTTCGGTCTGGGCCATGCAAGTGATTTAAGTACAGGTTTTGGGTTCTTTTGGTTTTGCAGTGGTTTTCTGAGTGACGTCCTCAATCCCTGCGCTGGACAGAGTCGTGGTCGCACTGCGGACCCGGCTGACTTATCCAGTCTCCCGGCCAGAATGGACGCGGCTCCTCCCTTCAGGCCGCGCCCTGTAATCCTTTGAACTTCTGGACACCCACTGTGCCGGGCTAAAACCTTGCTAAGAGCTTGTAGCTTTAATCAGTCTTTAGATTGTGAAGATATAAGCAAATATCAAGTTGGAGAAACAACTCAGAGCCTTTGGGAAATCCAGGGCAACAGAGATTCAAGCCAGCCGGCTAGAGGAGGGGAGTCGAATTGGAAAGAAGAACTTCGCTGTTCAAAAAACGAAAATAAAAACTCTCAGGGCTCGGGACCCGCGGGCTTGCTGGGAGCACTGCCCAGGCGGCGCGCTGCGCCCGCGCGGTCCACAGGCCGGCGGGAGCACGCAGGCCAGCACCCGGGGAGGCTCACTCTCGGGGTCCGGCCGACCAGCCGGCCTCTCCCCCGATTTGTGACGTGCCAGGGACAGCAGCGGCGACCGGTCACCACACAAAGCCGGGCCGTAGGGACGGGGGTCCCCAGGCCAAGAGCCCCGACGGGAGGGGCGGGCGTGGGGAGCGAGGCGCCCCGCGCGCCCCGGCTCGCGCAGCATTAAAGTGAGCTCCGACTCGGCAGCGGCGGCGGGGCGCGGGAGCGGCCGTGCGCGCCCGCCGCGCGCCTGGCTGCTGTGGCCGCGCTGGCCGCCCGCGCGCCCGGCTCGCCGGCGCCGCACCACGCCCCCCCGGGGGTGGAGCCCGGGCCGGGGGTGGAGCCCGGGCCGGGGGTGGAGCCCGGGCCGGGGGCGGGCCCACAGCTGGCGGCGCCCGGGCCGGGGGCGGGGGCGGGGGTGGTGGCGGCAGCTGCAGCGCAGGCGGCGGCGGCAGCGCCGGGAGGTGCTGCTGCAGAGGCGGAGGCTGCTCCTAGACGCGTCCGGGCCGCGCAGCTTGAGCTCCAGCCGGGAGGCGCTGGGCGGTGCGCTGGGTGCTGCTGCTGCGGCTGCCCTCCCGCAGCCGCCGGGGCCCCCGCTGCCACCAGGGCCCGGGCTGCCGACTGCGCCCCCGTCGACCCCGCCCGCGAGTGCGCCCCAGCCGGGACGCCGCCCCCGGCCGGGTCTCCACTTCTCAGCCGCGCCTCCCATGACAGCGCCCGCGCGAAGATGGCTGCGAAGGGCGCGCACAGCTCCCACCTGAAGGTGGAGGGCGAGCTGGAGCGCTGCCGTGCCGAGGGCCACTGGGACCGCATGCCTGAGCTGGTCCGGCAGCTGAAGACGCTGGGCATGACTGGCGGCGGCGGAGGCCCCCGACGAGCCAGCCCAAAAGCCAGGTTCAACTCTCTGGACACCGGTGAGTGAAGAAAGGGTCACCAGCAGGGAACGTGCGAAAAGCACCGCCTCCTCCAGGAAGCGCAACTTGACTGTCCCGGGCTAGTTCTGGGCGCTACCCTCTCGCAGTAGTGGTCTTCCGAGCAGCGAGGGTAGTTAAAAAAGTCCTTCTGCCCCAGGAGAAGAATTGCATGCAAGTTGGGTGCTTGCAAGGAAGAGAGAAATGGCTTTTGCTCTATGCCTTTTTCGATTATGTGGGTAACTCCGTCTACCATGAAATGGTGGTTTCTGCACACATCAGATGAGTGGACGGGACTCTTGCCTCTCTAAACTCCATCAGGTGAAGCTGTGTTTGTCTCTCTTTGCCCCAAAGTTGAAAACGGAGCTCCCTCCACAGCAGACAGGGATGGAGTTTTGCCGAGCACCAGAGCAGGGCGGTGACTTGAGGAAGAGGCCCAGAGAGTCTCTGTTCATCTGTGGCGGACTCGGGCCCCGTCCAGCCCTGGCAGTCGGTGGCTTTAGCAGTAGGGCTGGTTTGGCTGGGCTGGGCTCTTGTGCTGGGGTGGGAAAGCACCCTGATGGGGTGGTGGGAACACCCCGCCCAGACTCCAGCCCCAGATCCAGTTCCTGCTGCCTTCCCCTGAGCCTGGGGAGCCCTCCCTGAGCCCCCTCGTTGTGCACAGCCACCTGGTAACTTTTTTTGACCGAGGCAGGGACTGTATAAAGAGTCTCTGAAGACCATCTAGCTTGGGGAGAAGCCCCGTGGGGGAAACTGATGATAATAATAGTAGTAATAGCCTACATGGACGTATTGCTTTCTGTGTGCCAGACTCTGTAATCAGTCTTCTTCACAGCAACCCCAAGAGTGGGTACTCTTGTTTGCCCCAATTTGCAGATAAGGAAACTGAGGCCCAGAGAAGTTAAATAACTTGATTATCCAGCCAGTAAGTTGTGGAAATCAGATTTGAACCCAGGTTTCTGAGTACTTCCTTCTGATCATTTGCACCTCTCAAAGATGCATAGCATATACCAGGCATGGTGGCACACACCTGTAATCCTAGTACTTGGGACGTTGAAACAGGAGGATAGCAGGTTTGAGGCCAGCCTTAGCAACTTAGAAAGACACTGTTTCAAAATAAAAAATAAAATAGAGCTGGGGGTATAGCTCAGAGGTAGAATGCCCCTGGATTCGATTCCCAGTACCACACACACACCAAAAAAAAAAAAAAAAAAAAAAAAAAAAAAAAACCAAAAAAAAAAACCAGCCTGGCAGGGCTCACGCCTGTAATCCCAGTACTTGGGAGGTTGAGACAGAAGGATCACAGGTTCACGATAGCCTCAGCAACTTAATGAGGCCCTTCGCAACCTAGCGAGACCTGTTTCAAAATAAAAAATAAAGTCAGGCGTAGTGGTGCATGCTTGTAATCCCAGTACTTGGGATGCTGAGACAGGAGGATGACAGGTTTGAGGACAGCCTCAGCAAGTAGTGAGACACTCATCAACCTAGTGAGACTCTGTTTCAAAATAAAAATAAAATAGGGCTGGGGTTGCAGCTCAGAGGTAGAATGTCCCTGGGTTCAATCCCCAGTACCAAAAAAAAAAAAAAATAGGGCCGGGGGTGTACCTTAGAGGTGGAACACCCCTGGGTTCAATCCCCAGTACCACAATAAATAAATTAAATAAATAAATAAATAAATAAATAAATAAAAATCTGGGGGTGTAGCTCGAAGGTAGAATGTCCCTGGGTTCAATCCCCAGTACCAAAAAAAACCTTGCATATAATCCCTGCCCTTGAAGAGCTCCCAATGTGGACAGGGAAGCAGGGAGGTGATCTGAGGGCTATCGAATGTTAGATTGTACAGCTCAAAGAAGCAGTAGAGTTTACATTGGCCTCTGCCCCGTGTTTGGGAAGGGAAGAGTGGGTTTGCCCAAGGAGGAGGGAGAGTAGGGGGTCCTGAGGGGCTTAGTAGCAAGGATGGACAGTCTGCGGTCTGCCTTAGTTGTCCAGGTAGTTCTAATCACCACAGTGGGGGGATGGGCAGAGCTGAAGGTTTGTGTCTGGGAGAAGCTGGTAAGCACCTTTTCAGGGCAGAGTAGATAAGTCCCAGGTGCCCCTCTGTCCCCTGGGTGGGGTGGGACTGGTGAGGATGGGAGTGAGAACTGACCTTAGGCAGGAGGCATTGATTGGTTCCTGGGGGAGGTGTGGGAATCTGACATGTGGCTGCCCAGAGAAGTGTGCTGGGCCCAAGACAGGAACTGGGGCCTCCTTGCCTCCACGTGGGGCTGTATTTCCTAAGCTGTTCTTTAGAAGTCTCACAGAGGTTGAGCAGTTCATTAATCAGTATCCCAGGAAAAAAGGGTTTAGGGAGCCCAAAAGTTAAGAAATTGGAAAGAATGGATTCAGTGATGTCAAACAGACTTAAAAAAATGCAGACTTAAAAAAACTTCTCATAGCCTTAATGTACTCAACTGTATGTGATGTGCTAACCAAGGTTAGAGTATAAATACCAGATTTCTCAAACTTAATTTGACCATATTCCTTGGAACATCATTGGGAGACAGTGGTACAGCAAAGGTTATAAATGGTATGGTAGAAAGTGCTGTCTCTATTTTTAAAATTCTCATAAGCGGCCCTATGAGAAGTGCAGGAATTTTATCCCCATTTTGGGTGCAGGGGACACCAAGGCCCAGAGAGGTCACATAATGTGTATGTGGTAAAGCTGTGCTCAAGCCTGTGTTCCTGCCAGCAGGCCTCTTGGTGGCAGAGTGGGGGGCCTGGAGCCTGGGCTGGCTTCACTGTGGGAACTGACCAGCATATGGAAGGAAATCAAGGGCCAGTAGGGTCTCTCCTGTCACCTTTGGGTTTGAGTTTTCTCCCACTGTTAAATCTGTATACACTACCCTCAAACATGCACACACACATAGACACATGTACATACATGCATGCACACGTGAGCACATAACAGAAACAGGAGAAAGGAAAACTAATGACTCCCAAAGCCCATTCATAGAGCAGTTTTGAATTGCCTGCTATTTGGGTTCTCTATGGAGTTCCTTGATCATTCACGAAGTCGAGAGCCTGTTCTTTTTTGGGGTGTTGGCACTTACCCTTCCCCACTGTAGTTGAGGAGGGAGATGCTTAAAGTCTTACCTGGCCTTTTAGATTCTTATAGTCAGTGGTCTGAAGCCTCAACAATCACATAATGTGGGAGAGGGGCAGAATGTACTGAGGGAGGGAGCTGAACACCATTAAGCCCCATTTATTGAGGCCTTGAGGCCCTGCTTTGTCCAAAGTTTCTACAGAAACTAAAAGTAGTTCCCAGGAAACAGATTCTATTCCAGGGAAGCAGGAGAGAATGGAGCTGTGGGGTGACCCAGTCAGTGGGATGAAAGATGCTAAAGGAGAACAGGCCCCCGCACCCCTTTCCTGTCTGAGGAAGCTGCTCCTGACCTCCTCCCAGGGGGAAGCTAGTTGCTACTGCTTGTGCATGTTCTTCAAATTCACATCCTATTTAGATTTGGTCAAGATGGAGCCTGAGAACCGCAGAGCATGACTGGTGGTGCTGGAGTTTGTTCGTGTAAAAACAAAGAGTCCATCTAAGTGCTTTTTTTTTTAAAAAAAAGAAAACTTTATTATTATGAAAAATTTCTAAAACATTCTTATTTTATTTTTTTGCATTTCATTATTCATTTAGATGTTTAAGCTCTCACACTTAAGTTCTACAAGCTGGTGAACACTAACAAATTAACCAAAACATTTTAAAAAAGAGATGTACCAACCCCATGTATCATCAATCAGCTTTAATGGTTATGAACTCAGGAACAATCTTGTTTGAGCTATATCTCAGCCAATTTCTCCCCCACAATTTAATATTTCAGTATGTATTTATTAAATAAGATCTCTTAAACTGGGCGTGGTGGCGCATGCCTATAGTACCAGTACTTGGGAGACTGAGATGGGAGGATTTCAGGTTCGAGGCAGCCTCAGCAATTTTGTAAGACTTTCAGCAACTTAGCAAGACCCTGTTTCAAAATAAAAAATAAAAAGGACTGGGGTGTAGTTTGGAGGTAGAATGCCCCTGAGTTCAATCCCCAGTACCAAAAAAAAAGAAAAAGAAAAAACCCTAAAAAAAAAATAATCACCATACCATTATCACCCTTCAAAAAAATTTAGTAGTTAAATTTCAAGTCTGGCGTGGTGGTGCATGCTTGTAATCTTAGTACTTGGGAGGCTGAGACTGGAGGATCGCAGATCCAAGGACAGCCTCAGCAATTTAGTGAGGCTCTCAGTAACCTAGTGAGACTCTGTTTCCAAATAAGAAATAAAATCAGTCTGGGGATGTAGCTCCAAGGTAGAATGCCTCTGAGTCCAATTCCCAGTACCACAATAAATAAATAAATAAATAAATAAATAAATAAATAAGTTTTATTTATTTCAGAGTTAGCCGGGCGTGGTAGCACACACTTGTAATCCCAGTACTTGGGAGGCAGAGACTAGAGGATCACAGGTTCATGGCCAGCCTCAGCTACTTAGTGAGAAACTGTTTCAAAATAAAGAATAAAAAATAGGGCTGGGGGTGTAGCTCGGAGGTAGAATGCCCCTGGGTTCAATCCCCAGTACCGCCAAAAAAAAAAAAAATTTCAGAGTTAGAGTCAGGATCCGAAGGCCACATATTACATTTGGTTGTTGGGTTGTCCCCCTCTCCCAAGATTTTACTAGGAAAATTTCAAACATACAGCAAAGGTCAAAGAATTTTGCAGTTAATACCTGCATACCCCCTGCCTGGATTCTATCATTAACCCTTCACTGTGTTGACTTTGTCACCTGTCTGCCCCTGTGGAGTCTTCATCTGTAGTCACCCCATCTTTCTGTTTTATTTTTTAGTTGAATGGTTTTTTTTTTTTTTGGAGTGAGATTGTTTTGAACATTTCTGCAGTCTGAGTTGGAGGGGTGTGTTTGAGGCAGGTGGCCTCTCGCGGGTATGGGCTTTCCCCTCTCCTGGCTGTGGTGGGAAGGTCCTGGCTTCTGCAGGCCTGTGTGGGGAGCAGCTAGAGAAACCACAGTGCCCCTGTTTGACCTGGTGGGGAGAGAGCTGGCCTGCCTGGATGGACCCACATTTTTTTCTTTTTCTTTTTTTTTCTGTCATATTAAGGATTGAATCCAGGGGCATTCTGCCTTCAAGCTATACCCCCAGCCTTTTTTTAAAATTATTTTTTGTTTTGAAACAAGGTCTCACTAAGTTGCTAAGAGTCTCACTATGAGCTGAAGCTGTCCTCGAACCTGTGATCCTCCTGTCTCAACCTCCCAAGTACTGGGATTACAGGTGTGCTCTACCACGCCCAGCTTGGAACCACATTTTCTAACTGCAGATTGGCAGGTTGTAGAGAAGGGAGCACTGTCCTCCAGATGGGGTCTGGGAAGGAGGTAGGTGGCCTCCAAGTGGGTCCCTGTGGCCTGGCACCCTGAGAAAGGCTGGGAGCGGGGGTAGCTGAGGGGACTGGGAGGAAAGCAGCTGCCAGAGACCTTCAATACAAGAGCTGGGTGAGGAGATCAGGTGGCTATTAAGTTAGGCCTCCTTTGGGCCTCTGCTGAGGGCAAGGGCTGGGCTGCCAGTCTCACTTTGATCCCATAGCCTGTTTGATCTGTCAGGAAGGCTTTCCTCATGCCCATGGGCCTAGAGAAGCTGGAGCACTTGACCCAAACTGAGCAGGGAGCAGGTTTCAGACAACAGGATGTTAAAAGGCAATTTATGCCGGGCATGGTGATGCATGCTTGTAATCCCAGTACTTGGGAGGCTGAGACAGGAGGATTGCAGGTTCGCAGCCAATCTCAGCTACTTAATGAGGCCCTCTGCAACTTAGTGAGACCCTGTTTCAAAATAAAGAATAAAAAATAGGGTTGAGGGTGTAGCTTGGAGGTAGAATGCCCCTGGGTTCAAAATCCCCAGTACCACAAAAAAAAAAAAAAAAGAAAAGAAAAAAAAAAGGCAATTTACTTAGCCTTCGGAGGATAGAGATGCCTTTATCCACCTGCATTCTTACTTACCAACTGAAAGTAGAACTTTTAATTCCAAAATACCCTTTAGTTCCATAGACTGGCCAGTTGAGAATAATAGGATGGAAAGAAGAAGGGAAAGGAAGAGAAAGCTGGGGCAGGGAGAAGATTTGAGCAAAGGAAGAAAAGACACTGAGTGTGGTAGTGCATGCCTGAAATACCAGTACTTGGGAGGCTGAGACCTGTGCCAGGTCCCAGGCCAGCCTCAGCAATTTAGATAGGCCCTTAGCAACTCTTTGAGGTGCTGCTTTAAAGTTTAAAAATAAATAAATAAGCGGGGCGTGGTGGTACACACTTGTAATACCAGTACTTGGGAGGCTGAGACAGGAGGATTGCAGGTTAGAGGACAGCCTCAGCAAGTAGTAAGACTCTCATCAACCCAGCGAGACCCCGTTTCAAAATAAAAATAAAATAGGGCTGGGGGTGTAGCTTGGAAGTAGAACACCCCTGGGTTTAATCCCCAGTATCACAAAAATAAAAACAAAAATAAAAATAAATAAGAGCCAGGCGTGGTGGCGCACACCTGTAATCCCAGTACTTGGGAGGCTGAGACAGGAGAATCACAGGTTCAAAGCCAGGCTTGGCAACTTAGTGAGGCTCTCAACAACCTAGTGAAACCCTGTTTCTAAATAAGAAATAAAATCTGGCTGGGGGTGTAGCTTGGAGGTAGAATGCCTCTGGGTTTGATCCCCAATACTATAAATAAATAAATAAGGCTGGGCTTGAAGGTAGAATGCCCCTGGATTCAATCTCTAGTACCCTACCCCCAAAGTGAATTTCTGATATCTACAGAGGGTCTGCTAAACAAAAAACAAATAGACTGAGTGGGAGAACCAACAGGGAGGGCAGAGCCTCCCTGGGAATAATCTGAAGTATTAGTAAACATAGTCTGAAGCTCATAGGTATGGGAAAGTGAGAATAGTTCTTATCCCTGTCCTGGGATTTACTGTTCACTTGCAATCTACTCTTAGATTTTTTTTTTCGGTACTGGGATTGAACCCAGGGCATTCTACCTCCGAGCTACACCCCCAGCACTATTTTTTTATTCTTTATTTTGAAACCGGGTCTCACTAAGTTGTGGAGGGCCTCACTAAGTAGCTGAGTCTGGCCGCGAACCCAGATCCTCCCATCTCAGCCTCCCAAGTACTGGGATTACAAGCGTGTACCACCACGCCGGGCTCTACTCTTAGATTTTTTTTCTTCTTTATTTTGTTACTGGGGACTGAATCCAGGGGTACTCTACTCTTTACAGCTTGTAGATTCATTCTTTCTTGCTTTCTTCTTTTATTTTGGTACTAGAGATTGAATCCAGAGGTGTTCTACCTCCAAACTACACTCCCAGCCTTTTTTATTTTTATATTTATTTATTTATTTATTTATTTATTTATTTATTTATTTTTGTGGAACTGGGGATGGAACCCAGGGGCATTCTACCTCCAAGCTACACCCCCAGCCCTATTTTTTTATCCTTTATTTTGAAACAGGGTCTAACTAAGTTGCAGAGAGCCTCACTAAGTAACTGAGACTGGCCACAAACCTGGATCCTCCTGACTCAGCCTCCCAAGTACTGGGATTACAAGCGTGCACCATCATGCCAGGCCTCTTTTTTATTTTTTATTTTGAAACAGAGTCTCACTAGGTTGCTGAGAGTCTTGCTAAATTGTTGAGGCTGGCCTTGAACATTCCATCTTCCTGTCTCAGCCTCCCAAGTACTAAGATTACAGGTGTATGCCACTATGCCTCCTGGCCTTTATTTTTAAATTACCAGAAGCTCCGTTCTGGATAGGATGTAGGAGAGACCAATTATTTTTTGCCTATGTTATGTTATTATTATTGACTTGTGACCCTAATTTTTGCTTATATTTATTATCATTTATAAAATGGGAATAATGTTTACCTTTTAGGCCTGTGCAGATTAAATGAAACTATAGTAAAGAGTAACATTTAGTAAGCCCTCGAATATTAGTGCCCCTTTTGTAGTCAGTCACTATTATGGTTTAGAGCAGTGCTTCTCAAATGATTTGTGGTGAGGGATCAGTTTCATTTCTTTTGTGTGTGTGTGTGGTATGGTACTGGGGAGTGAACCCGGGGCATTTTACTTCTGAGCTATACCCCCAGCCCTGTATATTTATTTGTTTTTTTAAACAGGGTCTCACTAAGTTGCTGAGGTTCTCGCTAAGTTGCTAAGGCTGGCCCCAAACCTTCCATCCTCCTGTGTCAGCCTCCCAAGTACTGAGATTACAGGGGTGCACCACCATGCAAAATCTCTAATCGATTGTGCTCTGATGCTTTCACAAAATACCGTATAGTAGAAAAATATACAAGTACCGCCTCCATATTTTTTATTATTAGATTCAACAGACTCTTACTCCGCCTAGTTTCAGCACATGCATTCTATGTTTTGCACTCACTCCACAGAGGTTGGATCGGGAGAACTAGGAGACGCACCCCAGCCCATGGCCGCACTGGGCAGCAGGGTTCCGAGCAGGCTTATTGAGGAAAGAGGCGCGCTCTGGGAGGGCAGTTGGTTCCCCTTGGCATGCAAGGCACCGAGCCAGAGGGCTCTGGGAGCTTTGGGTCAGGCAGGTGGGTGGTGGAGGTGGCAGGATGGCGTGATGGCGTGGTGGCGCGGTGGCAGCTGCAGAGCTGGTGCTGAGGCTCCGGGCAAAGGGGCGGGACATGTGGGGGCGGAGCCTGGGGAGGGGCGTGTTTCCTTTCCAAGGAGCAGCCTCCCAATTTAACAGAAGCAAAACTGGTTAGAAACAGAGTGGCTTGCACAGAGGTGCCCAGCTCAGGATGCCACTGGGGACTGGCTCGTACCCCCAATGCTAGGCAGCCGTTTCCTGGCTGAGATTTGGAAACGAAGAAGATTGCCGTTCAGTCCTGGGTCGACTTTTATTTTACTTTTGGCCAGATATTTTCACATGTTTCAACTTTACAAATGTACCAAAAAGTAGGGTGAAAAGCCTGGCTCAGTCCTTGTCCCTCCCCACTTCTGCTTCCCATCAGCCAGCAAGGTTTTCAGGTGTGTGTGTGTGTGTGTGTGTGTGTGTGTGTCCTGTCACATATTTGTATTTGGAAGCACACAGTGGCATATTACAGGCACTATTGTGCACTCTGCTTTCTTACCAATTTATCTTGCAGTTCATTCTGAAATAGCACATACGGAGAGCATCTTCATTCTTTATTATAGCTGCATGGTGTCCCTTGTTATGGACATACCATACTTTAGCCTCCTGTTTGGACATAAAGGCTATCTTTACTTTTTTGCTAGTATAATAATGCTGCAGGAATTATCTTATACATGGGTCTTTTTACACATGTGCAAGCACATCTGTAGAAATGAAATTGCTGGGTCAATGGGGACGTACAAAAATAATTTTGACATATATTGCCAAATTGCCTTTTATAGAAGTTTTACCAGCTTATGCTCGATTAGTGTGGATGATTGCCCATTTTTTTTTTACCATTTCCTCAAAAATGTTAATTTTAAAATCATGAGGTAGGTAGCACAGTATCCACCAACAGGCTTTCTTGAAGCAAAACCCTCCTGGACTGTGCTCCTGGGGTTCTGGATTTGGGGCTGCTCTCTGTAGGTAGACTCCCTTAGGAAGGGAGGATTCTCTTTCAGAACCTGCGTTTTTGGAGTGGCTCTGAGACTGAGAAAATGGCAGCAGTGATCCTGAGAGTGAGGAGGAAATGGTACAGCTGGGTAGGTCTGGGTAGATCTGGGTAGGTCTGAGTACACTGTCTTGGAAGCAGAAAGAGTACTGTGAAAAGATGGGACAGAGCAGACATTCCTAGAGACATTGTTGGATTGGCATTTAACTTCCAGAGCCTGATGGCATCCTCTTGGGAGTTAAGAGGATCTGATTGACTTGGACATTGAATATTAGGCCTGGTCCTTTACCCGGGTGCTGGGGAGGGGCAATGAGCGCAGCTACCTGAAGTCATCATAAATACACTCAACCTCAAACCCTTCACACTAAATACCTGGCTCCCATGTCCACATCACCTCTGCCACAGGTAGCAGGAATGTAGTGGTCACAAGACTGGAGCTTTCAGTGTGGCAGGGGAAGGCAGCAAAATCAACCAAGCACCTGCCAAATAGTCAGATAAACAAATGAGCTACCATATGTGAGAGAACCCCAGAAAGTGCAAGTACTAAGTAAATGTGCTTCCCGTGTTAACTCTTTGCCTTGGCTGCTAGGTTATCCCTGGGCTTCATTGAAATATCTGAAAAATGGAGAAAACCAATTATGATTACATAGAAATTAGGAGCATGTGCTGGGTGTGGTGGTATATGCTTGTAATCCTAGTACTTGGGAGGCTGAGGCAGGAGGATCACAGGTTCGTGGCCAGCCTCAGCTACTTAGTGAGGCCCTCTACAACTTAGTGAAACCCTGTTTCAAAATAAAGAATAAAAAATGGGCTGGGGGTGTAGCTCAGAGGTAGAAGAAATTAGAAGCATGTGAAAATGCAGTATTAAGCCATCTCATATAGTTTTCCTTTTCACTTATTTGGGGTAATTCCTTCTTTATTTAAGAACTTAGTACCCACAGCAGGGCACAGGTATGACTTTGCTCTCATTTTAAATTCTGAAATTCTGGGAATTTGTCCTAAGTCCTGAGAACTCTGCTGCCTTCCCAACTACTGAACTCTAGCAAAAAAATAAAACCAAAGGGGCAATATGTACTGTGACCATGGTTCAGTGCCCACCTTTTTTTTTTAAAAGGCTATTTAAGTTTATACAAAATGTGTCTTTATTTTCTCAGACCTGAGACAGTCCTGTTCTGGGTGGAGGTGCTTGGGGGTCCAGAGATATGGACCATCTCCACATCTGCTTTATTCAAAGGGTGCTGCCCTCACTACCCACTCTCATCCCTGCTTGTTTTTCAGATGACTTTGGGAAATTGGTGCTGGCTGAGGCCCTCCTGGAGCAGTATTTGAAGGAGAACCATGCTAAAATAAAAGACTCCATCCCTTTGCTAGAGAAGAATGAAGGCAGAATGAATGAAGCCAAAAATTATCTGAGCAGCATCCTTAACAATGGGAGGCTGCCGGTAAGTGGTCAGCCATGAGCCTGGGGCTCCTCTCCTGTCCTGTCTTTGCTTCCCATCTGCTCTCCAGCCCTCCCTGGGTCATTCAGTCACCCGAGCAACAAGTCTCTCTTGGGGGTTGGCCCTGCACTGTTCAGTACAGTGGTCACTAGTCATGTGTGGCCTTAAACACTCGCAGTGTGGCTACTCCAAACTGAGATGTGCTGTGAATGTAGAATATACACTGGATTTTGAAAACTTAGTACTAAACAAGTCATGGAAAAGAGCACTAACTTTTTATATTGCTTGCATGTTCAAATGAGAATCTTTTGGCTATATTGGGTTAAAGAAAATGTTATTAAAGTTAATTTCAGCTGGGTATGATGGCGCATGCTTGTAATTCCAGTACTTGGGAGGCCAAGACAGGAAGATCACAGGTTCGCAGCCAGCCTCAGCAACTTAGTGAGGCCCTCCACAACTTAGTGAGACCCTGTTTCAAAACTAAAAAATAAAATAGGGCTGGGGGTATAACTCAGAGGTAGAATGCCTCTGGGTTCATCTCCAGCACTACAAAAAAAAAATTAAATAAACAATTAATTTCACCTTTTTTTTTTACCTTTTTAGATGTGACTCAAGTCGGGCGTGGTGGCACATGCCTATAATCCCAGTATTTGGGAGGCTGAGACAGGATTGTAGGTTCGTAGTGAGACTCTCATCAACCTAGTGAGACCCTGTTTCCAAATAAATAAAAAAAATAGGGCTGGGGGTGTAGCTCGGAAGTAGAATGCCCCTTTGTTCAATTCCCAGTACCATACACACACAAGAATGTGACTCGAACATTTTATTAGACATTTAAAAAGTAAGCCGGGCGGTGTGGTGTATGCCAGTACTTGGAGACTGAGACAGGAGGGATCGCAGTTTCGCAGCCAGCCTCAGCAACTTAATGAGATCTTCTGCAACTTAGTGAGACCCTGTTTCAAAATAAGAACTAAAATAGGGCTGGGGTATAGCTCAGAGGTAGAATGCCCCTGGGTTCAATCCCCAGTACCCCCCACCCCATACAGACACAAAATAAAAGGAAAGAAAGAAAGAATGAATGAAAGAAAGAAATTAAAAATTACACATATGGTCCCACTTGTGACTTAAATTATATTTCTGTTTGGACAACACTTGGTTGACCTAATATGTGCCTGGCTGTTTGGGCTCCTTGAAGGGTTCTCAGGGAGAAAGACTTCAGTCAGCACTGTGATCTAGTTGGAAGCAGGCAAAGAGGCAGAGCTGACTAGCAACAGAAGAGCTCCAGAATGGAGCAAGCCAGTTTAAGTCCATGTGCATTTATTGAGTGCCTACTATATACAAAGCACTGAAGGGGGCTTGAGAGGGGAAGATGATGGCAGTACTAGAATTGGACCATTCTAGGAGCTAAATCTGGAAGAGGGGTGTGGGGTCTGGACATATAGAGAGAGCGCTAGGCATTTCAGGCCAAGGAAGCAGTATGTAATCCAAGGGTTTCTATTAGAAAGAATCTCATTAAAATCATCAGTTTAGCCAAAGCAGGGAGGGGGGTATAACTAAGTTGTAAAGGTATATTGGGGCTGGAGAGTAGGGACTGGAGCATCAGCGAAGAAGTGTACAACTTATTTTGTAAACAGAGGTGTGCTAAGGGTGGAGAGAGAGGGGAGTGTGTGCTGGAAGTTCAAGGTTTCTGCTTCTAGGATCTTTGACGTGGTGTGTGTGTGGGGGGTGGTATTTTAGTAGTGGAAGGTTTGTATTGGGTTAAAATAGCTGCCTGACCTAATGGGCCCTTCATTTCCTCATCTGCCTATGAAAAGGGTTGGACTCATTTGGTGGGTTCTAGGCTTCTCCCATCAAGTCATCTCTCTTTTTATTTGTTTCTTTCCAGTAGACTCTATTAATCATCTTAAAATTGTCTAAAAATAAATGTGATTTGGGCCTATTGTAAAAAGTGCAATCAATAAACAAGTTAAATGATTAATAGAGGCCCTTGAATGCCACCCTTTTCCCCAGGCCCACTCCCATCCTCTGAGTAGAGGAGCACTTGTCACTATTGGATGTGTGCCACACTTGTTCTTCTTTGTCCATTTATACACACACACACACACACACACACACACACACACACACCTTTAGAGCTGTAGGATATATATTGGACAAGTTCTCTGTTTCACTGAGAGCTTTCAATTGGAACTTTCTCTGTGACTGAACCTCATTTGTATTGACAAAATGGTATCCACATATATTGTTGTGCAAACTATTTCATCTACCAAATTCCATGTATTAAATAAAAATTTTACCATTTTTTATTAAGCAAAGACATACATAGGCACCAATAACATGGAGAAAGTCACTGTTATCCAAGCCAAAGCCAAAAACTTGATGTTTATCCAGTAAAATAAGGTATTAAAAGTAGTTTGTGGACTCTCTGTCTTACCCCAAAGGTCAGGTGTAGCTGGGGTGATCTCTTTAGGTGTTTCCTTTGCATCCCAAGTAGCTCTGATGGGTGAGGAGAAGTGGGATGGGTGGCCCCCAGGGACCTCCTCTGGTTGGTTTGAAATGCTCAACTCTGGATGATCTGTAAGATCCTGTGAAGCCCAGTTCTGTGGAGATCGGTGAGAACATGCCACTTGTCATAACTTCTGTTATCCACTTAGCTTCAGGCATTGCGGAATCCCAGCAAGGCCCCCTGGTTGCTTTCTGCAATATTTCCTGTAGTACCAGTTCTAAGGGATGTGATCCCTAAGCCAAGGACCACACTAGCATGTGCAGGATTAGAACCCAGGCCCATCTGTCCTACATCCCAAGCTCTAATGCTCTCTGTCACTTCTTGGTACTGCCTCCCAAAGTACTGGAATGGAAATAAAATAGTGACTGAGAAACTTGGATTAATTTAGGATGATGATGGCATTCCCCCTTTTATAAGTCCTACTTTTTTTTTTTTGGTATTGGGGGTGGAACCCAGGGGCATTCTACCTCCAAGCTACACCCCCAGTCAGGAATAACAGCCATGGAACCAAGTGTACAGGGCTGTGCCAAGGGCTTCACAGAAGTGGGCACCACTGCAGACAGGCCTTCCTGGAAGGGCCCTGAAACCAAAGTAGTCCAGATTGCTTTATTTATTTGTTTGTTTGTTTGTTTGGTACTGGGGATTGAACCCAGGGGCATTCTACCTCTGAGCTGCAGCACTTTTTTAAATTTTTATTTTGAAACAGGGTCTTACTAAGTTGATGAGAATCTCACTACTTGCTGAGGATGTCCTTGAACATGTGATCCTCCTGTTTCAGCCTCCCAAGTACTGGGATTACAGGCATGTGCCACCATGCCCGGTTTAAGTCCTACTTCTTGGCAAACTATTTCCTCATCTATTCTTTCCTTCTGTGTGGGTATCTCCTTGAAGTCCCTTTGTATGGGCTGGGACAGTGAAGCACAAATAAAGTAGGTGACTGCTGATTCACATGGCAGGGGACTTCCTCCTACCTGAGTGACCTCCAGCTTAGCTTCCTTCCTTGGGCCAGAGTTTGTGGTTCCCTGACTGTTGGATTGACAGACCAAGATCATTTCAAAATCAAAGTTCCACAGAAGGTAGCTAGATTTTTTTTTTGTTGTTGTTTTTTAGTTTTTTCTTGGTACTGGAGGCTGAATCCAGGGGCATTCTACCTCTGAGCTAAACCCCCAGCCTGATTTTGTTTCTTATTTGGAAACAGAGTCTCACTAGGTTGATGAGAGTATCACTACTTGCTGAGGCTGTCCTCAAACTTGCAATCTTCCTGTCTCAGCCTCCCAAGTACTGTTACAGGCATGAGCCACCACGCTGGGCTTCTAAGTAGCTTTTTAAAAAGTACCAGTTTAGGCCGGGCGTGGTGGCGCACACTTGTAATCCCAGTGCTTTGGGAGGCGGAGACCAGAGGATCTGGGTTCGCGGCCAACCTCAGCTCTCTCTCTCTCTCTCTCTCTCTCCCTCCCTCCCCCTGTTACTCTCTCTCTCTCTCTCTCTCTCTCTCTCTCTCTCTTTCTCTCTTTCTCTACCTAGTGAGGCCTTCCGCAACTTCGTGAGACCCGGTTTCAAAATAAAGTATAAAAAATAGGGCCGGGGGCGTGCGCGGAGGTAGAACGCCCCTGCGTTCAATCCCGGGTACTGCAAAAAAAAAAAAAAAAA
>PVJS01019897.1:0-13334 GCA_004027185.1 Glis glis | reverse complement strand
AATAAAAAATAAAAAGTACCAGCTTAGCTTTATGAAACATTCACTGCATTGTTCTTACCCTCCCCCCCTTGGAAACTCTGTTGTAAACTGTCATTGGTGTACTGGAAGCCACCACTAGCCACACCCCATCAACAGGCCCTGAAACATGTCCTTCTGAGCCTCTCTGTCCTTTCCTCATGTACAGTAGAAGTAGATAATCATAATAATTACTTATACCCTGTATTTATCTAGCTGCTTTCTCAGGAACAGTTCAAAGCAATCTTCTGGACTTTGCCCTATTAATGCTCTGAGCATTGCTGTGATGGGAGGCGAGGACTGAGTGTTACTGTCTTTCCCTCACCAATGAGGAAAGTGAGGCCCAGGCTGAGAGGAAATGAGCCCATGGATTGAGACTACATGGCAAAGTCATTGCCTGGCTCAGAAGCACTGTGGGCTGTGTCCCTCTGGGCATGTGTCATCTATGGCCCTGGGCCAGGAAGTGGGTGGCCTCTTTGGGGAATAAATTCATTGCAAATGGACTTTGAGAGTGAATCAGTAGTGAGAGAGGAAGCAGGTGAGTGAGCAGGAGTTCAGCAGAAGGGGTTTCCTGAATTTGAAGAATTGACCTAAAGAAAAAAAGAAGAAGAAGGTTCCCTGGTGGTCAGGGAGCTTCCAGGGGGCGGTGGGTCTGAGCAAGGCCCAAAGGATGGAAGAGGATCTGGAGAGGCAGAAAGGAGGGGCACCTGAATGAGTAACGGCAACAGAGGAATGTGTATTCAGGAATTCCCAAGGCCAGCGGGGAGGGAGAATTTGGCTTCCTGGGGCCATGCTTCACCTTGCTCCATTTTTTTTTTTTTTTTTTTGGTACGGGGAATGAACCCAGAGGCCTTTTAGCTCCAAGCTATACCCCCGGCCCTATTTTTTATCCTTTATTTTGAAACCGGGTCTCACGAAGTTGCGGAGGCCTCACTAAGTAGCTGAGGCTGCCCGTGAACCCGGATCCTCCGGTCTCTGCCTCCCAAGTACTGGGATTACAAGCGTGCGCCACCACACCTGACTGCCTTGCTCCATTTTTCTTATTTGGCTCTGTAGAAGGCAGCAAATGATAGGGAGTGCTGAGGCTCCTCCTGGGGTCACAGGTGTTCCTGACTCTTACCTCCCCATGGGGAGATGGGAAGCACCTCCCTGTCAGTAACAGAGGCCAGGGGTGGGGAGCAGGGCTGCATTTCCAGGGAGCTTTGTGGACAGATTTGTGCCCTTGCGGTAGGGACAGTGGCCAGAGCCTGGCCCAGAGGGATTATGGGCCAGCTGAGCATAGGGATGGAGGTAGGGGCTACAGCACATGGCTTCAAGAAGTGGGGGACTTCAGAGTGGGAGTGGACCCATGGCCAAGGCCAGAACTCAGGGCCAGGTGGCCCAGCCCAGGGCCAGCTCAGCCTCCCTGAGCCAGCAGTGCTGGGTGCCCAGCTGTGAACACAGCCCATGCAAGGGTAGTGGTGGCCAGAGCAGACCAGACCTCCTAAGGCTCTGAGAGTCCTGTGGGTTGGAGATTTGTGTGTAAGCAGCACTTGAGAAAGTGTGTGTGTGGGAGGGAGAGCAGGTTTGAATTCAGGCATGCTAGGCCTTCTAATGCTGTACTTTGCCCCACTTCTGATAAGATGAGGACAGTGACCCAGGAAGCTGTCTCCTGTCCCACACTGCTGATGTGACTGCTCCTCCCCTTAAAGGTCCTGCTGTTGTGGGTGCAGGCATCAGCTTCAGGATCCTCACAGGCTCTTTCTGAGGCTTTTCATCTAATTACACACACACATATATTTAAATATAAAGAGACCCCCCCAAATTATAAGCTTCATGCCACACAAAACTTGGCCTAATCTCTGGCTCCCCGCTTGTGTTCAGGATAAGTACTTGAATTCCTGAGTGACCTGCCTGGGCTGAAGCCTTTGGGGTCTTCAGGAGAAAGAAGACAGAGTCCAGTCTACAGCTGCCTGGAGTCTAGACACACACATGACACAATTAGGAACTCATAAAAGCATTTCATTAGGAGCCACATTATGGGCAATGGACCATAGGTATAGAGAGGGGAGTGTGGGTGTCGAGAACTGAGGAGGCGGGCAGTTCTGAGCAGGCCTCAGGCAAATCATAGTTCATGGCCCAGTGGGGGAGGTCTTCACCCCAGGGTATCTGGTGTGGGTGGGATGGAGTTTGGGGACAGGAGTCTGCTAATGTGTCCTTGTCCTTTCAGCCACAGTACATGAGTGAGGCCATGCTGATCCTGGGCAAGCTACATTACGTGGAGGGCTCATATCGAGACGCCATCAGCATGTATGCACGGGCCGGGATCGATGACATGTCCGTAGAGAACAAGCCCCTGTATCAGATGCGACTGCTGTCGGAGGCATTTGTCATCAAAGGTAGCTGTGAGCACCGGCTTGGCCTGCCCACCACCATGGCCATCTTGTTCCACTATGGCCTCCAAATACCCAGAGCGGGCAGCAGCTCTAGGGCAGTGGATGCAGTGTTAAGCGTGGGTCTGCAGGGCAGTGCTCAGATCCTTAACCCTAGGTAACGTCCAGACACTGCTGTTCAGGGCAGGCTCTGCTGGCTGCCCAAGCGGGACATCAGGGGACTCGGATTCTTGCTCTGGCTCCATTGGCAACCAGTTACCCAGCTACGTGCCTTGAGAAAATTGCCTCTTTACCTTTCTTGGCCTCAGTTTACTTATCTGTAAGACAAGGTGATAATACCTATCCTCCCAGGTATTCATGTGACCTCCAAGGGTTCCCAGGACCAGGAGGAATCAGCTGAGTTGTGTAACCAGGTTGAGAAAGCCTTAAAACATGTGCCATTGCATTGTCAGGCTGGCTCAAGTGACTGACACTGGCTACCTTCCAGTGCCCAGTGCTACGGAGTCTGTCATTCTTCAGGTGTTGGGTACCTGTTACAAGCAATCCCATGAGGGGTTACTGGAATCCAGTGATGTAAACAGTTCCTGCCCTGGAGGAGCTCAGGACCTTCCCAGGGCAAAGGACACTCTGGAGGGAACTCAGGGACACAGGATTAGTGATGCAGGACTTTCCTGGAAGTATTAAATGCTATTAAAAGTCCTTTTTGAACTTTGAGCTTTCAGCCTACTGTTTCCTAAGATCCATAAGCTCTGGGCCAGGCCTGAGCCTGGGTGTTGGGGGTACTGAGGTCCTGGGAGCCCCTCTATTCAGACTGTCACCCAGAATCTTGGATGGTTGATCATACCCTTATTCCAGCACAGACCAACCTCAAGAAACGTCTAGAAAACCCACATGTGGTCCTATGGGGATTTGATACCTGGCATTAGTAGAGTACGCGCTACCTTCTTCCTATTATAGATGGGGACATTTTCTCCATCTTACATATGGAGAAACTGAGGCCCAGAGAGGATTCATACTTTGCCTAAAGTTACCCAGATTCATGGTGGAGCCAGGACTAGAACTTCCAGTCTCTGATCCTGGCTTTGGAATATGTGCACACCTGCCCCCTGCCCCCTGTACATTCACCTTCTTCCTCTGGGTCCTAGTAGGAGTGACTGTGACATCAGTGGAGGGCATACCTTCCTTGACTATCCAGAGGGGCTTTCCCGGGGGTTGTTTGTCCACCCTAGGTCCCTGGGTCCTCTCCACATCGAGTTTGCACTATCAGTCCTCTGGGCAGACCCAGTGCCAGTTTGCAGGTGGGCAGGTACCCATCCAGGAGGGTCCAGTCTGTGGGGGTCTTCTCCCTTTGCTCACTTAACCCCACTCTGTGCCCCTGGCACAGGTCAGTTTAGGGGATGATCTTCCTTTGGCATTTGGGTCTTTGGGGATCTCTCAGAAACCACTTCTGCCACAGATACCCTGAACCAAACACCCTTCCTTGGGTGTCCTTTTCAGTCCTTTCTCCTGTCAGTGTGGCTCCGTACATATTGCTCCCTGTCTCCTGCTCTCTACTCCTTCCAGCATGCCTCCAGCTTCTTGGGGGAACACAGTCCTGGTGGTCAGAGGTCCTGCCGGGGAGGTAAGGAGCCGGTGCTGCCGGTGTGGGCTACTTGGTTGTGGGCTTTATTGGCTTCCCATCCCCATCCCTTGGTGACTGCACGCAGCCCCTCCTGCCTGCCTCATCTCTGCCTGTCTTCCCTGTCCTGTTGCAGTGACCACCTCTGCTGCTTGGCATGCTGATGTTTGCCTGACCCTGTGTGTGCCTGAGACCATGCATCAGGCTGCCAGGGTGTGCATGATGTTGACTTTCCTGGGTTTGAGGGAATTTGATGGGTCCCTCCATGAGAGGAAAGGCCACATACAAAAGGAGACGAAGACAGCTGGTAATTGGACTCTCTTCATTTGAGAGCATGAGGGTGGGGGCAGCAGGAAGCCCCTGAGCTCAGAGTGATAATGTCCATTAGGCCCTCACTCCATGGGACGTATCCTGTCACCAAATCCCCACAGTGACCTTGAGTCAGTGTTCCCTGCATTCCATGCTACAGATGAGGAGCTAAGGTTGGGAGAGTTGTCTCCTGCGAGGTCTCATGGGAAGTGGCAGAGCCAGGATTTGAATCCAGGCAGCCAGAGCTCGTAGACATCCTGTGTTGTTGCTGCTCAGAATCTTAGGCTGGAAAGAATCAGCAGTGATCTAGGCCAAATCCTCATGTTACATATGAGGAAACTGAGGTTGGCAGAAGTGAAGCCACTTACTGGGGATGTAGGTTACCTTGCATTTGGACTAGAATCCTCCATACCAGACAGTTCTCAGTTGTGGCTCTCTTGGACTCTTGGCCTGGATGTTACATCACAGCTCCGTGGTTGTACTTGGTGCCACCTGGTTGGGTGGGGAGCTTGAATCTCAGGAGTACCTGGTTGGAGGGAGAGGACAAGGCCCAGGTGCCACTGAGGAGCCTGAGCCAGCCAGGCATGGAGGTTTAGTGAGACCTGAGTATGGGTATCTCCAACTTGGAGATGCTGTCCTGGGAGTCAGGAGCAGGCTTTGGGTCTCTGTTCCATCCTCAAAAACCTTGCCCTCACCCTATTTCCCCATTGGAGCACAGGGACTTGGCAGTGTGGCCTCATGAGCATCACTCACAAGGACTTGGCCTTCCTCTGCAGCAGGAGTGATATGCATCCATGTATTAGATGAAAGACGTGCTCTGATTCTCTGGGAGGCTTAGACACTAACCCAGGAGCTTGAGAGAAGGGGGCCATAAGTAGCAGTCTTGGGTTTCTGTTGCCCAAAGCACAGAAACAGGACAGGTATATGTTTCTCTAGCGTGGGGAAGTATATGATGGGGGAATGGAGTATACAACTTCTATAAGGGGAAAAGAGTTATTATCTATGTCAAGGTTGTTCAGAAATAACAGAAAATCAATTTCCCCCACTAAGATAGAAAAATAAAATACTCTTGTGGGAAGACCTGTCATTTCCACATCTGAGTGGTCTATGTCCAGCCTCTTGCACTCTCTGTCTCCAAGATTTTAGTCACACCTGTGCTGACTGACTGGGTTCTGTTAGGAGTAGAAGACTGGATTTTAGGGCCTGTGGGTAGCCCATAGGAGGTGGGCTGGCCCCAGAGGCTCTGGCTTTGGAGGAAGCATGGCTTCTTCCTGGGTCCTGCCTCTACCGCTTTCTGGTTGCAGAGGCAGCCAAGCACCTGTCACTTAGTGATGGGTCCATTCTGTGACCAGTAGCTCCCAGGTCACCTGCAGGTCCTGGGCAGAACTGAGGCCCTTCTTCTGCCTGTCACAATGCCATGTTCAGTCCTTCACTCCCCAAGTACCAATTTCCCAGTTTCCTGAGCCCTTCAGGTGCACCTGGTGTTTGGTGGCATTCCCTAAAACATGAGGTGCAGAACCTCCACTGAAAACTGGGCATCTAATATGTGTGTGTGTGGGGGGGGGGCGATGGTTGGAGGAAGGATTATTACATGTACACCACCCAGGAGCTTGTTAGAAGTATAGATTCTTAGCCCCCTTCAAACCTGCTAAATCAGAACCTGTACCTTAAGGCCATTCCAGTGATGTGTATGCACATACAGTTGGGGAAACACTGCCCTGAGACATGTTTCATAAATATTTATTGATTAACGGATTAACATTCATCTCTGTGAGATAGAAGGTGGTTGTTATGCCCTTTTATGGATGAAGAAACAGGCTTGCCCAGGCTCATGCAGCCTGTAAATAGCCTTGGTGGCCAGATGGATGTCTCCAGAGCTGTGTCCTGCCTAAGAGAGAAGAAACTCGCCAGAGGGTGATGGGAGCAGATTGCAGTTTCCTCCCAGATGGGCTTGTGCAGATAAGGACCCTCTCCTCTCTGGGCCTTCTCAAGCCCTGGGGAAGCAGGAGCTATAGGCCCAGCGAAGCCCTGCACACTTCCCCAGGGTCAGCTTTCTTGGTGTATGTAGGTGGGGTGCTGGTGGGTGAATTGTTCAGAAAATCTTTTATGTTTCAACCTAACATCCATCATCTTGGTCCAGTGTGGAAGCCTGCCACCTACTTCTATTCCTCAGGCCCTGCTTGTGACTTCTGCCAGCCCAATGTCCCCTGACCAAGCATGTCAGACCAGGAGAAGGCCCTGACAAAAGAAGTATCCCTGGGCTAATTCCAGGGGCAGGTGACCAATATGTATTCTGGAGAGAGTAGCCCTACTCCCACCTTTGTGTGTTTGGGGGTGGGGAGCATTTTTCATTTACTCTGTATTAAAAGCAGTCTGGGGCCAGGTATGGTGGCACACACTTGTCATCCCAGTACTTGGGAGGCTGATACAGCAGGTTTAAAAACAACCTCAATGACTTAGTGAGGCTCTCAGTAACTTAGCAAGACTGTTTCCAAATAAAAAATAGAATAGGGCTGGGGTGTAGCTCAGAGGTAGAATGCCCCTGGGTTCAATCCCCAGCACCATAAATGCATGCATGCATGCATGCATACATACATACATACATACATACATACATAAATGCAATCTGGGCCAGGTGTGGTGGTGCTTGCCTGTAATCCCAGTACTTGGAAGGCTGAGACAGGAGGATCGCAGGTTCAAGGACAGCCTCAGCGACATAGTGCGACTCTCAATAACCTAGTGAAACCCTGTTTCCAAATAAAAAATAAAAAAAGAGCTGCAGCTCAGAGGTAGAATGCCCCTGGGTTCAATCCTTAGTACCAAACAAACAAACAAACAAAGCAATCTGGGATACTTTGGTTTCAGGGCCCTTCCAGGAAGGCTGGTCTGCAGTGGTGTCCACTTCTGTGAAGCCCTTGGCAGAGCCCTGTGCACTTGGTTCCATGGCTGTCATTCCTGTCTTCCACTGAATTCTAAATCCTTTGAGGATGGCTAGTCATTTCTTCTGCACCCTCAACCAATCTTCTCTCCCTCCTTTCCTGAAGCCCCATGTGTTTCCCAAACAAGATCTGACTCTGGTGCCCAGCATGATTTATGAAGTCTTGTCCCTTCAGTTTTTCTTTTTTTTTTTTTTTTGTGGTACCGGGGATTGAACCCAGGGGCGTTTTACCTCCGAGCTACACCCCTGGCCCTATTTTTTATCCTTTATTTTGAAACAGGGTCTCACGAAGTTGCCGAGGCCTCACTAAGTAGCTGAGGCTGCCCGCGAACCTGCCTGGATCCTCCGGTCTCCGCCTCCCAAGTACTGGGATTAAAAGCGTGCACCACCACGCCTGGCCTCCTTCAGTTTTTCTTGAGCCATTGTCCTGGCCTATTACATCCATTTGCTTTGCTCTGTACATGAATGAGCCCCAACTTCCCTTCAGACACAGATCAGGTACTTCGGCACCAGCAACTTTTGTGGTTGTTCAGCCCACAGCATCTCTCCCTCCTCCAAGCTCACTGGGACCCTAGTGCAGGCATATCCCTGTTCCCCCTAGTCAGGGGTCTGGCTTCCTGTGTTATTTCCCATGAGGTCCCTGGCACAGTTCTCATGAAGAAGGTATAGTCTGTGAGCAGTTGATTCAGCAAGGACCTATAGGGGATGCTTAGGTGCCAGGTGAACAGGGAGGGTCCCTTCCCTTGAGGGGCCAGCAGGCAGATGAGCAAAGTCTGCCCCTGTGTGATGTGCCTCTTTGGGAGCAGGAGCTAAGTATGCAGTAGCTACAGGCAGAAACAGTGTGACACACACTCTCCCTGGTGCCACTCTTTCCTCTCCAGTCCCTGGATGGATCAGGTCTTAGCATCAGTGAAGTCTGCTGTTTGAGAAAAGCAGGAAACAGAAATACCCCAGAGATATGGGTGGACACCCCACAGCTTATTACCATGGTCTGCTGTGGACTTCCTCTGTTCCTGTGCTGTCTCGGGCACGTGGCTGCCCCAACTCTGTTCCATAAGAGGCTCTGCCTTTGGCCCTCTGAGATGGGAATTTGTGAAGAGTCCCCTCTGGGCTGCTGCTCCTGGGCAGTCCCCTCCTGGTAGAAGTAGAACACTTGAGATGACTGTGAGCTGAGTGGTTCCAGGCCCTGTTTGTAGCTTTGGGGTCTGTCTGGCTCTACAGCTTCCTAGAGCTCCTAGCAGGCCTTTAGGCAACTGGTATCTGATCCATGGATGAGAAACCAGGGTCAAAGAGTGCATTTCTCAAAGTCCTTGAATCTAGATCCAGGGCCAAGGGTTCTGCCCTCAGTAGCAGCTCACTGGACTCCTCAGCCCCCAGCCCTCAGTTTAATGGGTAAGCCATTGGCTGGACTGGCGGGCACATACCCTTACTCTAAGCTGTATCTTGTCCCCACTACACAATGAGAGCCACAGCAGGGGGTCCTTGAGAGGTCCAGGGGAGGTGGTCAGGCCTTTTTCAGGCCTGGTCCATCTCCAGATAGGGACTAGTCTCTCTGTCTCCTCCAGCACTGCCTTCAGCAGGGACAGAGGATGTCCAGCTCTGATGATTTGACTCCCAGCAGTCTTGGATTGTTATACCCAGGCAAAAGGGCCCCTTAGCAAAGCTTTGTCATTCAGAGGGGCTGTCAGGAGTGAAGCTAGTATGACTTGCTTTTTGTTGGCTTTACTGTGGCCCCAGGAAGTGTCCACCACAGGCTAATATCCTGAGATGTCCTACCATGTGCCCTAAAGCACCAGACTCCATGGCCCAAGGTCTCACCTCTAGATGAAACAGGCTGCCTTTCAGCCTGTGCTGCTGCTGCTATGCATCTGGAATCCCAGTTTCTTAGCTGGGAAATGGCAACACTGTCACTGCTGACCAGCTTAGCCAGCCCTGTACTTCAGGAATTGTCTCCTCTAAAATCATGTTTCTGGGAGCAGTTTCTATATAACTGGACTTATGGTTGTAATGACAAAAATGCAGCTCCAACCAGATGGAAAAGTAACCACAAAAATGGGGAGGGACTGGGCCCATGTAAATAAAAAGTCATTGGGGCAGAATGATAGCAGACATAGCTGGATCCAGGGAAGAGTATGTTGAAGCCAGACACAGTGGTACACGCCTGTAATCCCAGTATTTAGGAGGCTAAGACAGGAGGATTGCAGGTTCGAGGCTAGCCTCAGCAATTTAGCAAGATCCTGTTTCAGAATAAAAAATTAAAAAAACTGGGGGTGTAGCTCAGATGTATAACAACCTGGGTTCAATCCCCAGTGCCCCCCCACACACACTTTAAAAAATGAAATGAAATTAAAAAAGAGTGTGTTGAGGTCTTTTTAGTAGCTCTGGGTTTTACATGTTTTTTGTTATTGTTGTTGTTGTTGTTTTCTTCAGCCTCAGGAGAGCCGGCCTGGGGAAGGTTCTCATTGACCTGGCTTGGTCTTGTGTCCAGCCTGGAGCCCATTATGGTGACCAACACCTAGGATTCTTGGTTAATGGCAGGAGTGGGATTTACCCCATTGGAATTCCATGAACTGGGTTGTAGAAATCCTATGGACTGGGTTGTAGAAATGGCTCCTCAAAGGGAAATTGGGGTGCTGTTACCAAAGTAGGTGAAAGGTATGGAGGGCAGAGCCTGGAACTCACCCAAAATGACTCCCCTAAGGTCATCCCAGGGGTGGCAGGGGCAGGACAAGAGCTCAGGCCTCTCTGACCCCAACTGTAGGGCTCATGCCTCATGCCCAAGGAGTGCTCCTACACTTAGCGACACTGTGGCAGAGGAGGTGACCAAGACCCAGCTAGTTGTGGATCCTTTCTGGGAGGCTGGGAGGCCAGCCTGGGCCTTGGGGTGAGTCAAGGATGGCTGAGTGGAAGCCTTCTAGGTGAAGGGAGCCTGGAGGGAGGCCCCAGGGGAGCTGGGGTGTCTTGTTGGGGGCTGGGGTGGAAACACATCTTCGAGCTCAGAGGGGTGGGTGTGGGAGGGATTGAGAAATGTGGGGAGGACCCAGTGGACCTGGTGAGAGGGCATGGAGAGAGCCTAGCAGGAGGCTCAGGTGTCCTTTGGCTGGTGTCCTAGAACTTTGGCTCCAGGTTACCCCATCATGAAGTATCACTCAGTGTGTTCCCCCCTCAAATTGGGCTTACTTGGTGGTTAGCACGTCACATGGTCTGAACCCTAGACTCAGGGCAAAGTCTCTGTGGGCCCAGAGTAAAAAAAAATCATCTTTTTTATTGGTCCAAGCCCCAAGAGATTTTCCCCAGTGTTGACTGGCGGCCTCCAGAATGCTTTCAAGGCCTGCTCTTTCAACATCTCAAGCCTTAGCTGGTTCAGCCCCGAAAGCCATGGTGCCCCTGTCCCCCTCTGAGAGCCATTCCATGTTGAGGCACTTCCTTTCTCTCTCCTCAGGCCTGTGTCCCTTCTGTTTCTCTGGCACCAGCTAATGGCATGGAGACCGACCCCACTTCTTCCACCTTCACCCTTTCAGACCTCAGTCATTGGTGCCTAGTATGGGGCTCACTGTGTCTCCACAAATGGGCTGTGGGCCCCTTGAGAACCAGCCCTGCCCCATGTTCCAGCCTCGCCAGCCCCGCTTCCCCCCCACCCTCTGTCTCACAGCTCGGTGCCAGTGAGGCCCGGCCCTGCTGGGGCAGGCTTGTGGCTGGCTGTGAGGAAACATGGCCCTCTTCACATGAGGTCCTGCAGCAGCATGCTGCATTGTGAAGTCGCTGTGGAAAGTACATTAAGCAGCTGTGAGGATTGTGATGTGCAAAGTTTCTTCTCACCCTTTGTTGTCATTATTTTTGTTTTTCTGTTCTCTTTTGATCAGTGCAACCCCAAGGTATTCTATTTTCACTCGGGTCTTTATGGCTTATTAAGCTTTAAAAAAAAATAAAACACCAGGCTGCTTACAGGGCAGGAGGTGGCATATTTGGTCTTTGTTTTGATTTTTGAGACTGGTATGGCAGGAATGAGCTGTTGGTTTTGGCCTCCTCCTCTTCCTTTTTTTTTTTTTTTTTGTACTGGGGAGTGCTCCAACTACCCCTAGTACTTTGTATTTTTTTATTTTGAAACGGTCTCACTAGTTTGCTAAGGCTGTCCTCGAACCTGTGATCCTCCCGTCTCAGCCTCCCAAGTACTGGGATTACAGGCATGCACCACCACACCTGGCTAAGAATAGGTGTACTCCTGTGGTCTTGCTGCCCTGGCCCCAGACTAGGTCCACAGAACTGAGAGGCTGACTTCCACCTGGAGAGGAAGAGGCAGGCCAACATTGGGGAAGTTCAGAAGGGGGCTGGGTGTGTCCATTGTATGTTCACCAAGACTTCATTGAGTGCCTTCCTGGGCTGAGAGATACCATACAGGACAAGATGCATCTTCTACTGGCTGTATTAGTGGGGGCAAGATGGTAAACAGAACCAAAGGAGGGAGGCCATGGGGCTGGACAAGAAGAAGGTACGGGGTCTTCCTGTCACTTGTCCTGGCAGCCCTCTCCTCCGATATGAGAGGCTACCCCTGAAAGTAGTCAAGAGAAGTGGAGTGTGGACAGGGCTTTGAGGGGGGGCTTGGAGGAGGCAGGACTGAGATTCAAGCCCATCCCCTAGCAGGGTAGATAGCTATAACTCAGTCTCAGATACTCTATGAAAGGTAAGTGAAGAGCCTGAGATGGGGATCCCTAGTGGGTTGCTGAGGGTAATGGGAGATTCCTGGGAGTGTGGGCAGAGATACGAGGGTGTTGAAGCCAGAGGACTAAGATCTAGTCTCAACTCTGGTGCTTTTAGCAGAATGGTCTTGGGCGAATCTCTTCTCCCTGAGTTAGATCTCTCATTTGTAGTCCCAGAGAAGGGTTAACTGAGGCTGGCTGCAAACCTGCGATCGTCCTGTATCAGCCTCCCAAGTACTGGGGTTGCAAGCATGTGCCACCACACCTGACTGTAATCTGCTTTTAAAAGTTAATATTTTATGAGTCATTTTACATGTCTGTATCACTATAAGCAACTTCATAGCACTTCATTGTAAGGATCCATCATAATTTTCATGAATTTGTCTCCTGTCTCTGGACCTGTATGCTTAATCTCTTTTTTCTGCCATCATAAACAGTGTTATAGTGGATATCCTTGAAGTTAATTTTCGTGTGCATCACTTAAATTTTTTTTTTTCAAGCCGGGTATGGTGGCACATGCTTGTAATCCCAGTACTTGGGAGGCTGAGACAGGAAGATCGCAGGTTCGATGACATCCTCAGCAAGTAGTGAAACTCTCATCAACCTAGCGAGACCCTGTTTCAGAATAAAAATAAAAAATAAGACTGGGGGTGTAACTTGGAGGTAGAAAGCCCCTGGGCTCAATCCCCAGTACTAAAAAAAAAAAAAAAAAAATAAAAGTTTTTTTTTATATAAATAGAATTACTGGATCAAAGAGTATGTACTTTTTTGGGACCTTTGATATAGAAGCCAAATTACTTTTTTTATTTGAAAATTTTGTTTAAAAATATGTATCAGGGTTGGTGTAGCTTAGTGGTAGAGCATATGCTTAGCATATGCAAGGCCATGAGTTCAGTCCCCAGCATGGGTGCCTGCATGCACACACACATAAATTTTAAGTGTACATCAGTACTCTTAGGACATTGTTGTGCAGCCAATCTCTAGGACTCTTTTTTTTTTTTTTTGCGGTACCGGGGATGGAACCCAGGGGCATTCTACCTCCGCGCTACACCCCCGGCCCTATTTTTTTATACTTTATTTTGAAACCGGGTCTCAAGAAGTTGCGGAGGGCTTCACGAGGTAGAGAGAGAGACAGAGAGAGAGCTGAGGCTGGCCGGGGACCCGGATCCTCTGGTCTCCGCCTCCCAAAGTACTGGGATTACAAGCGTGCGCCACCACGCCCGGCTAATCTCTAGGACTCTTAATATTCATATTGTTGTGCAACCAATCTCCAGGACCCTTTTTATCTTACAAAACTGAAACTCTGTACCCATTAAGCAACAACTCCTCATTCCCTCCTCCCCTAGTTCCTGACAACCACCTTTTTTTTTTTTTTTTTTTTTTTT